>PVLD010014467.1:0-52232 GCA_004027595.1 Dinomys branickii | reverse complement strand
CTTTTGATCAGTTCGTTTTTTCTCCTCCCTCATCTCCGTTGCCCTACCACTCAATCAGTTATCTTCCCTGTGATAATAACTGTACTCCTGGGTTTATCTATATCCTTGGACTCTCACCTTGGGAAGAGACATAGCTGCCTCAGACTATACTATAACATACAGGGGTGTATACAAACTGCCATGGTTGGAGGTGGGAAAGCACATATGCTCACAGCGGACCGCCCGGCTCCACCCTGTCGTCGTGCTATAGGTGCGGGCGGGTCCAGACCATGTGGCTCCAGCATTACCATTCCCCACCCCTTGCAGCTGGGCAATGGGTCTCCGAAGCTGAAGCTACGAATGCCGAAACGAGGGCGTGGGCCAGGGGTGTGCTTAGAGCGGCAACCTCCTCCCTCTCTATCTAGTCTCCCTCCAACTGTGCCATGTCAGATCTGCGATCCCCTCCTCCAGAGGAGGTTCTGCTTAGACTTTCCGAGGGTTTCACTTCCTATCTCAGATCCCTCCCGAGTTCAGGATATCCACCTCCCTCCTCTCTGTCCTTCACATGTTGCTATATTGCCATGTCTGAGTGGCATTCCTCCGGGAGGTTCTCTCTCCGCTGGGCTTCGGCTCTCACCCTGAACGCCCTCTGTGAGCACCTTGAGCCTTGGCGGCCTGCGCAATCACCACCTGTTCCTGACAGCAATGGGACGAGTCCACAGGCTTTAAGACTCACCCCAGACTACTGATGCGAGCAACAAGAGTGTCTCCATACTGCTTGCATATATGAACGTTATATGAACCCCTGGTGACCGGGTGGGCATCTTTTGCATTGTGTGTGTCTATTTCTATAATTGCAGCCCACGATGCTCCCCAACGTGTTTTGGTTGTAAAGTACTTCGTAGCCACCCCCTCATAATTTCAAATAATTTAACTCTGCTTTATATGTTTAAGAGGAGAACTAAAATGATTTCACAAAAGCACTGACCTCCATACACATAGGTGATGGCTGGTTTCCTACCATTCCGTGATTACCAGGTCTGCGCAGGTCTGAGGAGCAGCTCTGATGCGTGCACTTCCGTCACGGCTCTGCCGTACCATTCAGGCTGTGCTCTGCCTCCGCATGACATAGATCCAAAGCACAGGTGGAAGGAAGTGCAGCGGAGGCACCACGGATATTGCACTTGCTACACACAGACGTGAGATGGTCGTCTGAATGATTTTTAGAAGGTCTTTGATGGATGAGGCATCCGCAGAGGACTTTTTGAGGTATACTTTAAGAGACAGGAAATTATGAGGCAGCAAAGGGATATGCATTTGGTAGACACTGTACTTGAAATTTCAAATTTTCTTCTTTTTCCCAGCTATAGATAGGCAGTCAGCTATTCACTTGTAGTTTTTATCTACGGGTACAACAGTGAGCACAGCTCCCAACACACCATGAGATCATGGAGGTGAAGGACAGATACCCTCCAGTCTCTGGCATAGCTAAGCCACAGTGTCTAGAAGGTCGAGTATAGTCAATGCATATTAGACTTGCAATAGTTCTAATTTACGTCAGGTTGATCAGAACCCAACCCCATAGGCCAAGGAGCATGTGCAAATTATCACCTGCCTGAACCTTCTCGCAGTGCAAATACAGAAAAACAGCTTAGCCCGTGGTACAGCCAGGTACAACTGTATAGGCGTGTTAGGAATGAGAAGATACCAAACATTATACATTACATATGTTTTTGTAATTAATTTATATATAATGTATATACTTTTTATCATTTATGAGGCACTCGTTTAGACTTATGCATACCTGAGAGATAAAAAAATCATTTGCAAAGGAAACACCTGAAAGAAACACTGCATAATTGTGTTTTAAGTTCTCCACTCCAGAACAAGATTACCAAGATAGGGTCTCAAACATTTTGATGTTAAAACTGGGTTAGAAATGAAACATAAGGAATTAAGTGTATATCTAAGATTATAGGTGGCTATAGTTCATGTTTTAGGTATGAAAGCAGCTTATGTCATCTCACAGGGAACAAAAGCTGGTGTTGAACCCTGAAAATCCCACTCGACTATTTTTAATATGTTTGTTAATTTTTCTGTCTGCTGGCTTCTTGACTTCTGTGCCTGATTCAGGGACAGGTAGCCAGTTGAGGGGATGTTGGTGACAGACGGGCCTCAGAGGAAGGGTCAGTAAATAGGACAAATCAAATCCAGCCATAAGCGTATAGACCCTCCACCCAAACTGTGCAGCCGCGTCCCCACAGATAAATCCAACTGCTGCAGAAACAATGTTCCCTGAAACATCTATTCAGTCAGTTTCTGTCCCTTGGGCCCAGTGTGATTCTTGCATGAGACAGTCAGCAGGGGAACAGAAGCCAATACAGAGGGACCGGGGCAGCCAGAGCCTGACCCTGTACGTTGCAGGGCGGGCTGGCTGATTCTGACTGTGCACACTTGAAGTATTTATGTGTGTGTATGTTAGAACACCAGTTCTGAACTTAAAGTACAGATATGAATGAGATTATGCAAATGTATTTCTAAGAATATATTTTAGAAGTCTATCTCCCTATATATTTTATGTTTGTCTGCGTTAAAATGTACTCTTTCAGTCAGGTATGTGGTGGCCCATAGCTGTCACCCCAGCACTCTGTAGCACTGAGGTAGGAAGACTGCAAGTTCGAGCCCAGCTTGGGAAACCTGGTGGCTTCCTCAGACTCTGTCACAAAATAAAACATAAATATATTAATAAGACATGCTGGTGCTCAGTAGGAAAGTCCTGAGATCGACATCCAGACGGTTCCCAACTCACTTGTCCAAGTAACTATATAATATTTTGTCCCTACATCCTTATCATTTTGCTACTATAAGGAATTACTCAGTGAAAAACTTTGCTTTTCTCTCTTTTTGTGGGGCCCCCCAAATGTTAGCTCACTTATTACAGATAAAATTATTTAGTGAATTAAATACATTTTGAGATGCATGGATCCATGTTAGAAAATTGGTCCTAAGGAAAAATGGACCAATGCCTGGTTCTTTTTGTACTCAGCAATAGGAATATAAAAGTATTAATGAAGCCCTTGTGAATGTTTCTTCTCTCTCTTCACTATCAATAGATTGATTCAGTTTTGGTTTTCATTAGAATCATTGTCCACAAATATATATTAAAATATAATATTCTGGTTGTTGCTTTTGTTTTTCAATTTATCATGTATGTGCATGCTATAGTAATTCCATGCTTGGGGATTGTATGTATTCTATATTTTTATTTACTTTTGTGTTTCCAGGAGTGTAACTCAGGCCTCATGCATGCAAGGCCGAGTGCTCTACCTTGAGCTAATATCACCAGCCCAAAGCAGGGTGTATATAAAAATGTGTCAGTACCAGCACCAAGAATTCTGCTATGAATGCGCTTTCTGTATTCACCATTTGTTTGACTGGGTTACACATTTAATTTTAGCATAATGAAAAGATAACACAGTGTTACTCCAAAATCTAAAGTTTCCTTCCTACCCTTATTATCTAAAAATAGTAAAGTTTAGTGAAGCTTCACCCTTAAAAACAGTAAAACACTTTCAGGTTTTCTGAGTCTGAGATTGAGCCTGGACATCAATTTCTTTTTATTATACATATATGTGTATGCACGTGTGCATATAAGACAATGCATTTAAATTAGTTTAAGATGAATTTTTCTAAGAAATGTGTTTATCACTCTCAACAATCAATAACTTTTTCTATGTGTGTTAGTCTAGATCGCTAGGTCCTGCTTTACTAGTGTTTGTACTTACAATGTTTTCATTTGTAATTTTTATTCTAGTATCAATAACCCATCAATGTTGTACCTATCAATGGATACCATATTGTGGTCCGTACACATATTGTGTAAATTTTAAGGAAAGTTGAACATACTTAACTCATCAAATCATTTTCATTTATTTATAGATATTTACATGGATAATTTTCTTCTATTTGTTCTTTTCTTAAAGGTATTAATTATTCACTTGTCAGATCACTTTATGTGTGCATAGTACACCTGTTTTTCACTGGTAGATTTCCTTTTGCTCTTTTTTTTTTTTTTTCCGGTACCGGGGATCGAACTCAGGACCTTGCACTTGCCAGGCAAGCGCTTATGCCACTGAGCTATACTCCCAGCCCCGAGATTCTATTTTTCTAACCTAATGACAATTTTATGATCTTTGGCTCTGTTCTTGCCATTGTGTTCTATACACTTTTAGCTTTTCAAAGATGGCAACATCATTGTCTCGTAAAGTAAAAATACTTCACTTTAAATTTGTTTTTTTTCCTCTATATAAAATCTATATATTCAATTTAGTTGACAGAGGGAGAAGTAACATTATTTTTATCTTCTTGGCAAAAAAAACATATGCATGCAAATTGGCTATAATAGTTCTTTAACAAAATTATTGCTAATAATTATCTTTGCATCCTGTGCTTTCTTGCACACGTACACACAAATATGCTCCTAGGAGAGTCTAGAATTCCTCTCATTTTGGCACAAAAATTGGAGTCAATAATGTTATTTAGAGTGATGTGTATAAGTTGATTATATATTCTGGTTGCCCATCATAGCAAATAAATTAGTAAGAAGGAAGTTCAGATGATAAAATTCAAGTCCAAGAGAGTTTTCATAAGTTTGGGGTATTTGGAAGAATGAGGCTTTCTAAAAATCATTTTGAAATACTTGCATTATTAGAGGGAATTGAGAACGAAGCAGCCCTAGGGGAGCGGTGACCTTCCGGGTTTGTTTCCTTTCCTGTGTTAAAGTCATCGCTCTCTTAAAAGAAGAGTTTCCTAATCTTAACTTGAAAATTAGCATTTTCATCTCATAAATGCTTCTCAGATATAAATGGAAAGTACACTTCTCTTAATATCTTGTCCATGCTAGTAGAACCATTGTGTCAAAAGAAGTGAGATAGTTTAACATTTGTCCTCAAATCCTACTGGTGCAGTCGATACCCCGAGGTGGCATGAATTGGGATCAGATTCCTTTTTCCTGGTGTGGTCATATCATCCCCCAAGCCTATGCTTCTGCTACTTGAAAAAAGTGACAGTTTGGACCCTGGAAGACATCCTGGACATGACTGTAACCCTGCGTTGTGCTTCTAAGTGGGTAAATCATGTCTTCTCTGACTTTACTGCTTTGCGCTGGTTCCACGGAAATGTTACAAGGTCCGTAGTCTTCAGAGACTGCACTGGTGCAATTTTTAGCATAAGTGAAACTTTTTGCTTCTTACTTTTTTTTTATTATTTCTGTTTATTTTGGTAAAATGAATGAATTAATAAATATTAGTTCATAAATTTACTCATTCTAATATCTTCTTGAAACTGATATGTGAAAAAAGTTAAGGATTTTTAAAGGACTATGAAAAGTTAAAACAGTTTATCTAATTGATAATGGTATAGGCATCCATAGCTAAATATTATTTTGTGCATTTCTTGTTGAGATGAAATACAGTACCAGGATAAATGCTCTGAGAAGTTCCCCAACTTTTTTGCATGTTGGTAGTTTATTAAAATATTTTACTTACAACGTGCAAAATTTTTTTTTTTTTTTTTTTTTTTTTGCGGTACTGGGGATCGAACTCAGGACCCTGCGCTTGCTAGGCAAGCGCTTATTCCACTGAGCTATATCCCCAGCCCCTTTTTTTCTTTTCTTGCTCTTTTTTTTTTTTTGGCGGTACTGGGGATCGAACTCAGCACCCTGTGCTTGCTAGGCAGGCGCTTATTCCACTGAGCTACATCCCCAGCCCACAACGTGCAAAATTTATCCTCAACATAAAATAGGAAAAATAAGACAAACTTGAGTTGACTCTGTATTTAAATAAAAACTTTCATAACCATAAGCTAAAATGAAAATTGTTTTTAAGTAATAGTTTTAGCCACACCTCTGAGCCCAGCTTAGATATCTGAGAGCTATCTAGAACCATAGACACAGCTCAGGAGTAGAGTGGTTGCCTACCCAGCGTGTGAGGCCCAGGTTCCATTTAGTTAGGGGAGAGAGAGACAGAGATAGAGACGGAGAGACAGAGAGAGATAGAGAGAGAGAAATAGACAGAGAAGAGAGAAGAGTTAGAGACAGACAGAAACAGAGACAGAGATGTGCTTGCAGGTATCTCTCCATGAGTCACTCAGATGTTGGTGCATTTTATTTCCTAGATGTTTGTATAATGAACACCCTTGCAATACAGATGCAGCATCTCCTTCATAATTAGAGCACACGACTGTTTACTGTTTCCCCTGGTGATGATAATACCTCTGCTGGGGCAATGTTCAGAGAGGTTTGGTGTCCACTCCGCAAGTCTTGGATTTCCAAGTCAGGTTGCTGTGGTTTTAGTGTAACAGTCCATGCACTGCCGTTGGCTGGATCACTCTTTACCCTGCTGTGGGATGTGAGGAATAAGGGGACAGAGTAATGTGCACACTCGTGCCACCTGGTGTGCGTGAAGAACCCGGATCGCTTTCTGTGGCTGCGTCTCTTGCTTTCAGCCAACTTCCAATTTCTTTTATCTGTCTTGAAAGAAATAGACAAACATATTACATTAGTAAGAATTGTGTATATCTCAAATCACCTATTTCTGACAGAATCGATTACACTTTAAATATTTCTATACTAGAGTGACTGAACTCATGTTTTAAAATAAGTACAGTGGTGCCTCAATTCACCAGCTTAGCTACCTCTACCATTTTGGAAAAGACCTCCTCATCTGGGTGTGTGGGGGAAAGATGGCCCCTGTCGTGTTTGTCACCCGATGTGGAGTTTGCAAACAAAAACAAAATTCTGCCAAGTTGTTCCATTTGCAAACCAAACTGTCTAAGAAAAAGTGGTCATTAGCCAAAGTACCACTGTATTTGTACCTACAGTATACCCATCAGACATAGTACAGGAATAATCTGATGTATTCCAGAAAAGTTCACTAAGTACATATACAAATGCTGATGCACTTCCTAATCTACCATGTTCATACAGCACTTGATAGGAGAACAACTAAGCCAGAGAGCAACAAGGAAACCTTGGAAAACAATTATTACACAAAAGAACTTAATAGAAGCTCCATGGGTTGGAATGTAAGTGTAAGGAACCACTAGGCTAAGGCCAGCCCTGCTCCATGGGTTGGTATATTTCTCGTTTCCTATTGAAATGCCTCATTTACATATCTGAATCTGATCCTGACAACAGTTATAAATAATTACATATATTAAATAAAATGATCTATTTAAATAACACTATATATGTATATATATATATATATATATATATATATATTCATTAACTTCCATGTTCCTTTTAAATCAGCATTTTGCAGTTCTTAATTTGTCTGGTATTTCCTCATTATCTTGGTCTAGCAATGAGCATGTTGATTAAACGCAATATTTTCATTTCACTAGAAAAACATGAATCTGGAAGTGCATAGGCTTTACATTGCTCGGCTTCATTGGGGGTTTTATCTCTGTAGAAAGAGCATGTGAAAATGACTGTTTTTTTCCCTACTTAAGAAAATATCCATCACAGAGAAATGGTGTTCCTTTCTGAGGCCTTTTTTTCTTTTAAAAATGTGTAAAAATTGTCCAGCTGTGTTTGAAGCTCAATTACCTGAGAAGATAATGGCTACCTTACTCATATGTAGGTGAAGGTGAAACACGTGAAGTGCTCTGGAATGACAGCTGGAGGAAAACTCTTGTTGGGACCAACAGCACGAGGGTAAACAGTTCACTATATTTTATTTCCATGGTTAACTCATGATGGGGCCTCCAAATCAAAGTAATTGCTCAAAATTCCAAATCAAATTCAGGAATAATCCACATCATATGTTTAAAGTTAAAACCATGATTTAATTATACTTATTGCTTTTCTTTTTTCAACAGTTGATTTGCTTTACAACAGAACGAGAACAAATTTTGTAAAGAAAAATCCATAATCACTTAAAACTACTTTATTGATATAAATGTATAAAGTCTTGAATGTGCATTATATGTATAGTTACTATATCCTGTAATATTGCTGTTTACTTTTTAATTCTTAAAGTTGCTCTGTATATTTCATGCGACATTTTCAATTTTTAAGTTTTTATCTTAAAGAGATTAAAAAAGCAATGAAATGATACAGAACTTCAAATCAAAATCATAGGAAATTAATGGTTATTATATTGTATATTGTTATCTTCAAAATAGTTACTCAGGTTACCAAACAGAGGCATGCAAAAGTGATCAAACCATGGGACATCTATGTGCAAAATGAGGCTGTTATTTCCTTTGGTACAAACATTTTGCATTAAACTAGTTACGATTTTGGTAAAATGCTGAAAAGAAAATTGAGAGCAGTCATGCATGCCTTGCTCCTGATCTCAAAGTTAGGTATCAATATTTCTCAAGAATTCTTACAGTAGTTGATCATTTTTATGATTGCACATATTAGATTGAAAAAGTTTGCATATTGTTTGCTAAAAATTATTGCCATAAATGGTAATTTTTTTCAAGTTTTTAATGCTTATTGTAATGAACAATGTTGTACAAATTTTATTTTTTAATTTTACATATTACATTGTTTTAAAAACAAATCTATCTTAAATTCTTCAGATAAACTCTGTTTATTAGCACATATTATTTTTGTAACACACTGCTTAATATACTAATGTAATATTCATGATTTTTGTATCACTGTTCAGGAGGAATTTGGTCTTTATATTTTTGAATGATTTCTTTGACAGATTTTTATATGGGAGTTTTGACAGCCCTTAAATTTCAGCTGGAGTGTGTTTCTTTGTCTTCTGTTTTCTGAGAAAGTTTATATAGAGCTTGCATTGCTTCTACTTCAAATATTCAGTACAATTTACCATGGAAATGAACTGGTTTACATATTAAGATTATTTAGATTTTCCATATAAGTTTTCATCATGTTTGGAAGTTGTGCTTTTGTATGTATTAACCTATTTTATGTCTCTCAATCATTTAGAGTAAAGATCCTTCCAAGTATTCCACTATGATCCTTTTAATGTTCATAGGATTCTTTTCCTATGTGTGACTCTTTCTGATACTGGTAATATTTGGTTAACTTCTTTTTACCTTCTCAGTATTTATTTATTATTTTCATTTTTATCTGCAAAGAACCTACTCATGTTTGTGAAAGTGTGTAAATGTTTGATTCTTGGATCATTTCTTCATGTTCACTTACTTCTTCTATTTATGGCACATAATTTATTTTTTCTAATTTCCTGAGGTAGAAATTTAGGTAATCAATTGTAAAGTTTTACTATTCTCTAATAAGAACTATTTTAGTTATAGTTTTATTCTCTAAGCAGTATCTTTGTGGCTTCTTATGTATTTTCTCTTTCTAAGTTAAAGGTATTTTCTATTCTCTCTTGGCATTTTTAATTTAATTCTTCAGTGATTTAGAAGTGCACTGCCTAATTTCAAAGTGTATCTGATTTCTTTTAATGCCTTACTTTTAATGCTTTCCACTGAACTTACTATGGAGAGAAAACAATCTGTAAGATTTCAGTCTCCTACAACTTACAAGACACGTTCTGTGCTAGCATGTTGCCCCTTTTGATTAATGTTTCAAATACTCTTGAAAAGACTGTGTATTTTGAAGTTACTGAATTTGTGTAAATTAGGTCAACATGGTTGATAGATGAATTCACATCTTTTATATCATTTATGAATTGTTGAGTTTTTCTATCAAATATTTATAAAGAATTTTTGAAAGGTTCAGGTAAGATTGCTTGTTTCTGTTTGTGATGTACATACATTTTGTTTCATGTCCCTGCTACGTTACTGGTTAAGAAATTCTTTGCTTCTCTTTAATAATGCTCCTTCTCTGGAATTCCTTCTTGTTTGATATTGATAAATTAGTCTAAATTTATCATACTTCAGGCCTGGAGATTTTGCTCAGTGGCATAAGTACCTGCCTGGCAAATGCAGGGTCCTGAGTTCAATTCCCAGCACCAAAATAAACAAATAAATAAATAGATAAATTTATCATACTTCTTATGCACAGGATGTATTTTCCATCTATTTTACTTTCATCTTTTGAAAGAGTACTTCTTTTATGACGTTGTAGTCAAGTTTTATTCATTTTAGAGAATTTGTGTCTCCATCTGGACTTTTTAATTTATTGCAGTTTCTCTTAACATAATTGATACGGTTGAATTTGTATTCATGGTGCTGTTAGTTTTCTATTTAGCCTACCTGGGTTGCATAACTTACATTATCTTTTGTGCTCCTTTCAATGTACTGATGGTGTTTAATATCCCATTTTATGTTTTCATTGTTGATCTCATTATTAAATTCTTAATTATTACACTTTAGCTGGAATTAATATTGCAATACATCTCATAAAATATAAAATATGCCAAATTACATTTCTGTTAACTCTATTAGGTGATTGTTTATATGTGTGTGAGTTTATGCATATTTATTTGTTCAGGAATATGCCTATGTGTGTGGTTGTGTGTGAATATATGTAATCCCAATTATATATCTCAATGTGTTTATAATTGTTATTCAAAAGGATCATTACATGTAAAAATAAGTATAAAAACAGCATTTTATATATAGCTGCATAGCTACCATATCAAATGCTCTTCCTTCTCAGAGCAGCTTTCATGCGATATATTGGTTCAGCATTTATTCTGCATTATTCTTTCTGTTGAAAAAGAACTATCCCAGCTATATTTTGTCCCAAAGTTCTTTCATTCCTGAGCTTTCATTTATGAAGAATATCTTCGATGGATGTTATAGTTTGTCTAACGTTTTATATTGCTGATGTGGATGGGTACTTGTTCAGTGTTTTAAAGTTGCTGTTCTGTTAGGCAGAAAATTAGACACGAGGAGGCCTGAAGATAGATGTCTGGGAGGATCGAAAACAAAAGGAAAATGGAATATTTTTTCTTACCTTTTATTTTCTTACTCATTACCTAGAGATAAAATCCAAACAAGCCTATAGTTTTAAATGCTTGTCAGGAGAAAAGAACTTTCTTGATAAAGTCCAGGGTCCATAAAAGGCTCAACCATAGGAAAATACCTCAAAGTCTCAAAATGAACTAAACAGCTTAAGAGAAAACATGGTCTTTTTTTCCTCTGAAGTTATTGAATAAAGCCCACATTCCCTGTACAATAAAAATGAGGGAAATGATATTCCTTGAAGACCCATTTCAACATGTAAAAGTAGCCCAAGTCTCAATGCAGCACAAATTTGTCCCAGCACTGGCTGAACTTCACACTTAGAGGTCTGTTCTGTCCTTGTGAAAGTCTGTCATAGTCAATAAACTCTATGCACCATACAACTGCCTATTTGCCTTATCTTAGATCTTTTATGGAGGACACAGAGGGCCAAAAAGTGAGTGTCACTGGCTCCTCACACTGTGGAGATCTGGCTTCCTAGGGACAATTTCAGGGTCTCTGAGTGCACCTTTTATCTTTGGTCTGACAAGAAGTCAGACAGCATTCACATGTTTCTCTTTTTACTCTCTTTTATTAAATCACCTTGCTTCCTTCCTCTTTCAAAATTTCTGTATTCTTGCTTTTCAGTGGTTTGTCTAGGAAATGTGCAACTTATATGGTTTTGTCTTCATTCATTGAGTTTGCTGTCCTTTTTAAGGATGGAAGTTACACTTCTTATTAGGGTTTGGGAAACTGTAGCAATTAATTTTTCAAATAATTTCTGCTCCACTTTTTTTTAATCACTTTGTCTTCAAAGACATTCTCAAGACTATATTGCACTTTCAACTCTTTCAACTCTTTCTGTGATTCTAATATTTTATAAATTTACGTTTATATTACTTCAGTTTTGTGGATGGTTTCTTTTGCCATTGCAGATCCAATGAATAGGATATCCAATGAATTCTGTTCAGTTCAGATTAACTTTTAAAATTTCGATTTAACTCTTCACTACAGTTTCTTTTTCCATTCATTTTCTCAGACTACTAATTCAGGTGGCCATCATTTCCTTTAACTCTGGATATATTCATCTTGGCCTTTTAGAAATTCTTTTATGCTTATCAAAAGTGAGCAATTCATGTGTAAGTCCCAGTTCAAAATTAACATCTGACTCTTACTCTTCTGTTTCTTGGTTTAAAGAAAGAATGGCTATACACTGATCTTTGTGGAGGCCTTGAATTCTATTACAATATTTTTTGTTAGAAAACATTGACTTCGTTCAATAAATAAAACATGAGGCAGGAATGGAATTCAAAAGTCAGCCTTCCACAATTTAGCTATTACAAATCACACTGCTATAAACATGGGTACACATGTATCGCTGTGATATGATGTTTTCAGATCTTCTGAGAAAATAACCAGAAGGGGAATAGTTGGGTTGAATGGGACTACCAGACCGAGTTTGCTGAGGAATCTCCAAACTGATTTCCACAGTGGTTTCACCAATCTGCATTCCCACCAACAGTGGAGAAGTGTTCCTATTTCTCCACAGCCTTACCAGTATTTCTTAGTGGTTGATTTCTTAATGGTAGCCATTCTTACTGGGGTGAGGTAAAATCTATGTTGTTTTAATTTGCATTTCTTGAATGACTAATGGTGTTGAACATTTTTTCTTGTATTTGTTTGCCATTTGTATTTCTTTATCTGAGAAGTGTGTGTTCATCTCAGCTGCCCATTTTTGGATTGGGTCCTTGAATTGGGGGGGGGCTGATGTTTTTTAATTCTTTATATGTTCTAGATAGAAGTCCTTTGTCCAAGGGACAGTTAGCTAAAATTTTTTCCCAGTTCGTGGGTTTTCTTTTATATAGGATAGCTAACATAGTTGAACTACTGATTTCTATCGCTTTACTGTAAAGAACAGTTGATGATTAATTATTTGATCATTATTGCAGGTCTGTATTTATTCTCCTGAGAAACCAGTTTAAAAATATCAATATGTAATAAAGCAACCATTGACAACTTCCTACTGCTTTATAACTCTGTATTGCTTGCATTGTTCTTATGCTATTTTGTAAATGGATGTCTGTCAGTTAATATGTTTTCCTTCTTTTATTTTTAAAAGAAATTAAAAGAAAAAAAGTCTGGCCTCCTCTGTGGACAGCAGCTAAAGTCTCTGCTGAGTTCCCACAGCCTTGGGGCGCTGCCATCCCTCTGGACCTCGGGGTTTCCTACACTGCCTGCGAATGGCCCCTTGGTGAGTTAGGGAGCTACTTGAAGAGCTCGTGCTTGTTCTCTCTTACTTCATGCCTGCCTCCTTCCCAACCTGTGTGCTCTCAGCTTTCAGTTATTGTTCTAGTCGCTGTCATGTTTTGTTCTCTGACTCGTTCAGCAAATAAAATTGCAACTTTACCGTTGATATCCAGACGCCTGTACACAGAAGGGCCTGGGATTTGGGCGCTTTCTGGTAGCCTTTTTCACACCTCGATAAATCCCACTAGGTGCAATAATCTTCTTTCAAAATTTGAAAATCCTCCAATTTTTTCTTGTATTTGGGCACATTTATTAATGTTTTAATTTTTAAAACAATATTTAAATTTTTATCTGCAAAAGAGTAATTTCCATTCCAACCACTATATCACCATCTAAGACGTTGTTTGATGCAAGTATAGTTTATTGACATTGTATCCAACTCCTCTTCTTCCTAGCTGTCTCTTTCCACCATTCTGCCAAGTTGATTTGCCTAAGGTTTAGTTCGCTTCTCCCACATAAGTTCTCTCTTAAATGTTCACTGTCAGTATTTTCATGGTTTCTAAGGTTGCCTTTTGGCTTGGACTTCTCATACTCCGCCTGAGGTGACAATCAGGTGCTTGGATAGACTTCAGGGGTTTTTTTTTTTGTTTTCTTCCTTTCCCTCTGAGCAAAAATCTCTGAGTTAAGCTCTGGGAGAAGATGATAAACTCATGATTTCGCTTGTGGAACTGCCATCCTGAAAGCTAACTGGGGCCAGGGCAACCTGTTTCCAAGAAGTGTTGGCCTGCTGCAACTGGAGTAGACCTGCCTTAGCTGAGAGGGCACACTCATGAAATGGAAGCCCTAATCTCTCAGTCACAGGAGCCGAGCACAGAGCTCTGCAACTGGGTCAAGGTGAGAAGCCAGGGTGGCCGTGCCACGCCTGTGAGACACCTGGCTGGGACACCTGTGAGCGAAGAGGACAGGGAGCTTCACCTTCGCTGCCACAGTCACAGCTGCCTCAACGTGGAGATTTCAAACTCAAGTAGGCAAAAATGCCACGTAATCTAAAAACCACTACGTTTTCTTGAACAAGTATTACCCTGTTTCTGTATGTTGTCTACAGAAGATAGAATGATTTTTCTGTAATTTTCCCCAGTTGTGGTTATTTCCAAGGGGATTGCGTTCATGCTGGCCATCTGGAAGCCGACTGCCCTTGTTTCACACCCCATCTTTCTACAGAGTTTATTCTCTTTTCCATCAGTCACTTTGACTCTGCTACACAAGGAGTTTTCCATGAGTTTAATTTTATTTTATAAATAAATAACAAACTATACTATGTATAAGGTATGAAACAGAAAGCCTAATAATAGGGAAAAAGGATAGGGGTGCTGTAATCCAGCACAATGTATCTAAAAATGTACTTTGACTTAGTACCATCATCTTGCGGGTTTTATGTTCATTGCCCTGTTATTCTGGCTTTCAACCTGTATATATCATAGTAACTTTATAAGGTCTTATAAATAATGAATCTGATGCTAGAGCAGTAAAATTGGGGTGGAGGGAAGGGGGAAGAAAATAAATGCAATTTGTATGTACCAATCTCTGACAGTGAATGTCATCATTATGTGCTTCTAACATGTACTAATGTAAGTAAAAATAAAATCGATGCAGAGCCCATGTTTTAGGGGCATAGAGTTTTTTCCTTTACAAAATGACTATTCATTTTACTTATCAATTAGGGCTTCCTTTCCAATTGTCTAGCTCAGAAATAATTTCTATCATTCTATCAGTTTACTGCAAAAATTAGTTTATTAGGATATGTATGAAACACAATTTATTTTTTGTGGAGTTACATGGTCTAGAAAATAAGAAGCTTTTTGTAGAAGAGATAAGAAGAAAAATGGAAATTATTTGCAGGCAGGAAATAACAAGATAAAGAGCTCATCATATTAAAAGAGCTTTTACTTTAAAAAAGAATAGGATCAAAATTTTGTTCAGACAAATTTTTAAATGTATGCACAGAAATGTTCAATTAAAGAAGAGCAAGTAGCCTTTAACATACAGAAAGATGTTCATTTCACTCATAATAAAGGAACTATATTTAAAAGGTAATTGAAATAACTTTTCAAATTTGTTTCAGCAAATAACCTGTGGTATAGCTCAGCGAGATAAGCACCTGCGTGGCAAGCTTAAGGTCCTGAGTTCGATTTCCAGCACCAAAAAAAAAGCATACTCAGCTACTTGAGCTGTGAATGCTCTCTCACACACTGGGTTTGTGAGTGCAAAGGGATTTAACCTTACTCAGAGCTACTTGGCAATATGAAATGTAATTACATTCCATAAGCACTTAGCTACTGATTCATTATCTTACCTTTAAGGTTGTATCTGAAAATATAGTTCTACAAATAGAAGTAACATAGGTATAAAACAAGAGACTGGAAACAATGTAACTGTCCACCCTTTTTGACTTGCTAGAATTATGTCTACATGAAGTACTAATAAAAATATCAAAGAGGCATTAGGGAGAGGATGGCTTACTGGAGTAATCATAGGCTTCTGTATATTGTACAAAAAGATAAAGTGTAAAAGCAAAGTATACAGGCTTTTGAGCAAAGAAGTGGAGGTAACACACACACACACACACACACACACACACCAGTACACATGCACACACATCCACAGCAGAAAGGCTCACTGGAGAGATTAAATAGAAACTAATCAAGAAGAGATCTGCAGAGAAGGGGGTCTTGGGATACAGGCTGTGAATTGGGGATAAAAATCCAGCTGTAGCATTTCAACTGTATTTTTATGGATTATGAATATTTATATTAAATCATATTAAGTGATTTACATAGCATAGACATAGAAGTCAAAGAGATATTTTTAAAAGGAAAATTAGAAATAAGTCAAATTAACTTGCATTAAGTTCACAGCAAAACTACATATATAAAATTCAAGGGATTTTTTTTAACACAATATTCTAATTGCATGTATTAAACAGGTTATATTTTTAAGACAAAAAAGTACTAAATGCAAATCAGATTTGCCCTTTTGGATATTCAAGGAATACTGCAGGTGTGTAGAATGACCAGAACCACCTGCAATGCAACCAGTGGTCCAAATGACACAACACAAACATCAAAAAGAAAAATGACTGTGTTACTACATAGGACAGAAAATGCAACTTCTTAGTATTACTAAGGAAAGCGATTTCACAGTCTGACACTCAAAATAATTATTATTTCAACTCATTATTCATAATACTGGCATTAATAGAGAAATAACTATTTACTTTGCCTTTTTGAGAAAAGATGAATTTTTATCCCGAGTTAATAAGGGCAAATAATTTTATCATCTGTTCACATGACAAATTTAGGAAAATCTGAGTTTTTCAATTTATGATTCAAAGGTCTGTGGTGATCTTTCAGTGGATGTTCACTTTCAGGAAAAGTGTTTTTCTTAAACTGTAAAAGTATCACAGGACATATTTGCTAATTGTCCAGGCTGTTGATAAACTCTATAAGAAAGTGATCACTGTAATAAGGCTGCTTATAAGTGTCTCCATGTGCTATTCCAGGAAGAACTGGCTCTCCAAGAGAGGCAGGCTTGCTTTAATCTGGCCTTCACATCTAAGTTCCAATTAAGCTGAAACTGAGTTTATAAAAACCAACTTAATAACACATGATATCAGATACTTCATAGAATGTGCAGGATTTTAGATTAGTTATGCTGTTAGAATAAAAGACAGAGAATATTTCTAATAGTCAAATGCAATGTAAAACCTTGAGTGCATTTTAGTAGGAAATTACAACTAAAGTCCAAAACAATCATGAAATTCATTAAAAGAACAACAGATGAGCTGTGAATAAGGCCAAGATATTGGCTATATGATTAAGAATGTTAGGTGTGATGTGATGTAGACGATATCCTGAGATTTAGAGATAAATATAATAGCCTTATATCTAATATCCTCGATATTTAGAGATACATTACCTCTAATATCTGTAATCTATTTCTTGATATTTAGAGATATACATAGCTGTAATATTCTAATATCTCCAATATTCTAATACCGTTAATTCTTGATCTTTGAGAGATATAGTATCTCGATATTTAGAGACGTAAATATCTGTAATGTTCTTGATATTTAGAGATGTCTGTTGGAGTATCTAAGGACAAAGTATCTTGATGTGTCCAGCTTGCATTACAAAGTTTCACACACCGTTCATTCACATAGTAACATGCAATGGTTTTAATGTTTCTGTCCCTTCCAAATTCCTATGTTAAAATCCCAACCCCTGCTCTTATGGTATTAGAAATGGGAAGAACTATCTCTTCATGAGGGTGCCTTCAGGAATGTGACTAGTGCCCTGTACAAGAACCACAGAGAAGACCCTGCGCCTTCTGCCAGGGAAGCGTACAGGGAGAAGACAGGCATAAGAAACAGGAAGTAGGCCCTCCGCATGTATCCCGTCTGCCCAGGCTCCAGAGCTGTGCAAAATTACTCCATATTGTTTAAAAGAAGTCAGTACTCCATGGCCTTTCTGTGCAGCAATCTGGACAGAATAAGACAACATCTCTATATAAAAGCAATGTGTCAAATATCAATGATTGTTTAAACTTCATGGTAAGTATATTGCTGTATTTGGTGCTATTTTGTTTTCCATTTTTTCTGTATGCTGGAAATTTAGCAGTGTTTAATTTTTCATTGTATTTAGGAGTTAAGTTAGGGAAGAGAGCAGAGAAACGTAGGTAGTAGTCTAGAATATGTCCAGATAGCTCATAATACAAGACCTGTAGAGTGGCGCGAAAGTGAAGGCATTTAGAATGTTTGCTATTCACGGCTTGGAATTTGACTGGAATTTAGGATGGAAGGGAATGACTCAAAACACTTTTAATGTTCAAATCCATCTTACTGAAAAATGACGCTGCCCATTAAAATTGGTACGTGAGGCTTGGGAGTCTGGAGGGTATCATGTTGTTTCTGGACATGGTGACTCTGTCATGAGTGGAAAAAAGAGTTGGGATACAGCTGATGTGAGCTCAGGCCTCATGGACACAGAGACGCTTGAAACTCTAAAGCTGACAGAATCCCTATTGGTAGAGCGTATGGACAAATGGAATTGGGAGGAAGGTTTATGTACTCAATGATAGAATCCACCCCGCCCACAAGGTTGTGATGGTGAACAAAGGCCCAAAGCAGAAATGTCTACAAAGGCCAGAAGTGGTAGCAGCACAGCAGAGAAAAGGGAATTCAAGGTGAAAATTTCTACACAAGCAACACATAGAAAATCAACCAAGCACTTTCTAGTCCTTAAGCAATTAGAGCATTTTGGTCTGTTAAAATAATAGCAAATATGAGGGCAGGAATTTTAGACGAAGAGCATTCATCCTTTGAAGGCTTAAAAATCCTGCTTCAGGAAAGTCCACAAGCCGACTCCTAGCACTGCGGGACTATTTCAGAGCACTCATGGAAATCACGCTTTCCCTGTCAGAGAGAATGTGAACTTATTAAATAAGGTCTTTATACTCCTTAACATTGCAGAAGGGAAAAATGGACACACTCTGCCAACTTGAAATATTAGTGGGTAAAATCTTGCCAAAACTGGGACATTTTTGACTTCTCAGAGGGTCTATTGAACAAGTTTCTACAGGACACACTGCCAAGCTCTGCTAAAAGGTCAAGCATCCCAAGAATATTTGTACTGCTATTTCTCCCTGCCAATAAAGAGATGGATAAATTCATGGCACCGCTGAGAATAGGCTAAATATTTATTGAAGTTCATAGGCCTCTATGCAGTTTTTATAGGACAATCCTTCTGTATTACTAGTCAAGAAAGTTGTCTGCATATACATTTTTGGGTTAAGGTTTTCAGCCAGTTATGAGCTGCTTCACTTTTTTTTCTTTGATTTACATCTCACATTTAAGTCCTTAAATTATGGTAAATTTTAATACATGCGCTGCATTTTTTACTAAATTTACTTGATAATGTAATTAAAACAAAATAACTTTTTCACAACAGAGCACAGGTCTGCTTTTAGGTAGCTCTTACCTTCTCCCACAGTTGATTTTTGCTTTAAAATACTGAAAGAATTTGTTTTAAGACATTGATATAAAGATATTCTGTAATAGACATCATTAAAGCTATCACTGATATGAACAAGATATAATCATTATCTGTGATTATTTCTGAATTTAGCAAAGGATGTTATCTGTAGGATATGCCAATCCATTTGTAATTACTCAAAGTCAGGTTTTTATGAATACTGTGAATAATTATAGGATGAACATGTTTTAATTGTCAGCAAAAGTAGCTCCTTCTTGGAGGCAAAAAATAATTACATAGTGACCTGAAACTTTTGTCATCGTGGGTAGCACTAGGTGAAAGTTTGAAGTCATTTTGAAACCGTGGCACTAGGAGATTTTAGTAAGGGCACAGTGTGAGATAATGTATTCATATAGTAATTGAACATGTTACTTCTTAGCATCTGTTCACATGATGAAGTTAGTAGCATCATAACTCAGTTATACTGTTTTGTCCCTCTGGTCAGCATAAATAATGCACATCTTCCACCTCATACTTGTCCAACCAAAATAATGGTTGCAGAGACCTCTCTGTCCTGACTTCTGTAATATTTACCTTTTTGGTGGGTGAGAAGGACCAGTAGTCCATGAACATAGTGATGTAAGCAATAAAAGCTTGAGTCTGAAATTCCACCATGACATTTTAGCTTTGCAGAAATGACTGAAACAATCTATTCTATTTTTTTGAGTTATAAAAAGATGGATAAAACCGATTCTAATGTTAAAATACTTCTTCCAATTTAGCTTTAATTGGAAAGAGACTAAAAATAGAGAAAGATAGAAGCCATCAAGAAGCTGTAAAAGAATATCTCTAAATTTTAAAGTCATATATTTATAATTTTCCCAAATGTGAAAATTGTTCTTTCGACTGCATTGTAGAATATTGCCAAAAGTTCAATCTATTGTGAAGGTTACAGGGCAGGAGTAGGAACGTAAACAGTTTGAGTCACTTATCTATTGTTCAGGCCTTGCTTCAAGTTCAGAGCAGCTAAATTAGTGTTTTTTCTTGTTGTCAGGAAGAGTCACAAAGAGAAATTTATTACTTAGAACTTCTATCTGGTGTGCAGCTCCTAAATTCAAAAGACGAAGACTCTTCAGCTTCGGAAAGCTATTTAGTTTGGCTGTGTAAGGTTTCAGGAATCCAAATTGATTGTAGGAATAGAACAATGAGAGAATAACAGGGTGGAAATTATATATTTTAAAGGAATTTACATTAGTATGTATGCAATACAATATCCCCATCATACAGTGTAATAAAAAGTGAACGTCTCTCTGATGTTTCTTTTATGCCTCCCTTGAATATTTTAAAAGGCTTGAGGGAGGTTGAACTCCCATTATACCTAAATTAGAATCTAGTCTAGGAAAAGAGGCAGAAAGTTTAGTTTTCAAAGTCATGGAGGCACAGAGTTCCTGCCAGAGAAAAAGCCTGGAGCTCAGACTGGCTAGATGAAGTGGGCTGAGGCCTTGTGGCCGTGGGCAGCTGCCCTTCTGTGTTGATGCTTCTGTGAAGAGGGTGCTCTGTGAAACGGGAAAGGGTTGGGCAAACAGAATAAAGGGGAAACATTATTCAGAAGCAAGAATCTAACAAACTAAATATAAATTGCAAAATCTCTGGAAGTTATGGCTATAGCATGGCTTTCCCTCAAAGTTATTTAGACATAACCAGAAAACAGAGTAGTTCCTTAACAACATATTTAAAAGAATTTTGTTTTTTGAAGGATTCATTGAAATATTATCCTATTAAAATATGTAATTTCCCCTTCAAGGGCATTCACATATTAATGTGTGTATACAGTTGCAGTGAGTGGTCACAAATTAATTTATTATTATTATCATCAGTGCACTTCATAAAAATGATTTCATCTGTGCAGAAAATCCTATGCTTGGCAGTGGAAATGGCCCTTTTCAATACTGGGCATGATATTAGTAAGAAACATTCTGATGTGACGAAAAGCTCCCTCCTCTAAAATTACCTTTTTAATAAAGTCTCCAATTATAACTATAATGTACCCCAGACAAGCCTAAGTACTATGTTTGTCACTCAGGTGAGTATGAGACGTGTGTTTCTATTGCTTTAATTACTAAAGCATGTTATCTATTTACAGAGGAAATGAAAGCAAATAAAGATTTATCAAGTTGAGCATTTCCCTCACCCCTATAAAACATTACTACCACAATGTTTCAAAAGGAGGAGGGTATCTAAATTCCTAGAGGAAGCTTAAAATGATAAAATTTATTACTAAATACAAGCTGAACTTTAAGCCAACTGAGTGTTGGTGGGAGCTTCTTATCATATCCTCCCATGGTGGAAGGAGCTCGCTAGCTTCGCAAGAGGTCCTTTATAAAAACACTAATCCCATGCAAGAGCTTATCACTTCCCCAAAGCTTCACCGATCCAGCAGCATCACTGTGGGGACTGCATTCTAATTTATGAATTTTGACCAGGACAGAGGGTCTGACCCTTTATCTTCTCCAAGTAATGTGATCTTCTTTAGGGTTTTAGAACTTCAAAGAATCAATTTTGAAGCAGTATTCCCAGCCAGGAAGAATACAAGCAGAGGGAGGCCTTTTCTTTATGGAAAAGGAAGAAGTAATGGGCCTGACCCTGAAGTATTCTTCCTCTCAGTACCGGGAGAGGATTTGAGGTCTGGCAGCAGCATCCTGGCCTTGGCTTTACCTTGTTAGACACACATTTCAGGGAGGTGGTTCTCGGAAAACCTAATACAGCCCTGAACTCTTCCCCTATGTAGGGTCTGAGATGGAAAATATTCTAGTGCTTTCTTCATGAAATATCCATGCATGTGTTTGGCTAGTTTTTTGGCACCCTCAAGCATGTGATTTGGGGGTGAGCCCAGAAGAAGATGAAAGGGAATGAGCTCCTAGAACAGAAATTTTGAATATTCCTCCTGGTTGGCTCAAAACAGGCTGGGGGTGAAGAAATAAAACAAAGGAAGTGTGTCCTACCCTTCATTTTGAAGTATAAACCACTACAGCTGTGGGAATATGATAATAACCACAAAGTCAAAATATTGTACAGTTCTATTTGGATTTTTTCACTATTACTAGACCTTTATTTTTGTGTCTTTTTCCTTAGCTTTTTGGCCATGCTGCACTGGTAAAGCAAAAATTAACCTGAACAACATTAAGAGGCCAAGAAGACTTCACTCAAGACGTCACAGAGGCAGAGGGCATGGGTCATCCTGTGCTCAGCTCCTCAGAAACAAGGCATGGAAGGCTTTCCTTACATCCTTGGAAGGAAAGGGATGGAGGTGAGCAGGATTCTAGGTTATCGTGCTGTTCATTGGCCTCACCCACAAGAAAATACGTGTCATAGTAGGAGGAAGATTTTCCACTTGGGACGAGGTGCCCAATGAGATGAGGTGCCTGTTTTCCCACAGACTGGATGACGGGTGACTGTTTTCGTGATTGTACTTCAAAGCCATGACTCCCAGGTCTATGAGAAACATAGTTCTAGGTTGTAAATCTGGGAAGAAGAATTCAGATAAGGATTTTCATGTCAAAAGGGCAGGAGAAGGATTTACAGGTACAGGTTTTCTAAAATAAATTCTCTAAGAGAGGAAGGTGAGGCACCTGAGGAGCCGGCCTAGAGAGTACTTTAAACTGAGGGAATGGAAAGCCACCTTGGTCAGTGCACAGAATTACATACTACAAGATTAAGTTACATTTTACACATCTAACGCTCTGGATAAAATTACCATTTTTCCTTTTAATGTGAAATCATGATGTTTAAAGGTGTCTCTCATTCCTACTCTAACTTTCTAAGACTACAATAAAAAGGAATAACATTTTTAAAGCAGGTAAAACACACACAGCTTTTATAGATTCCAAGGCTCGAGTGAGCGAGACGGCAGACACTGGCATTTAGTAAGGCATGGACCAGTGCTCACAAGTAATTAAAAAGGAATCACTACACTTAATTGTATCTCTTACAGAACATTAGAGTAGATTCATTTCATTATGCTCCAAATTATTCCCCAAACCTCTTTTCTCCTTACACCCAGTTTTCCCAGTCTCCTTACTGGTCCAAGGCCATACAGTCACAAATTCCACAGAATCTTGATACTTACCCAGCTCTAAATCTTTATTGCTTTTCTTCTCATTGTTTTTCCTGTCTGCAAAATCTGTCTGTCTGTCTGACCATCTCTCTGTCTGTCTCTCCCTCTCTTTCTCATCAGTGAATATCAATTTCCTTTAGACTAGTCTGTCAGGTCAGATCAGATTGCTATGTAGGTGATACCAAAATTTCCATTAAAGCTACTACTCTTTAGAATACTGTTCATTAATGACCACTTAACATGTTTCATCATTCAGTAAGCCAATTCATTTTACTTTGTTTTCTAGGAGATTAAGTCAAATAAAGGCTTGGAGGCTGTGATTCAATGTAAGCTTTCTCAAGTGGGATGAGGGGAAGGAGAAAAGGAAGAAAGGGATAACTATGTATGTATGTATGTATGTATGTATGTATATGCAGGATGGCTAACATGGTTCCATATTGACTTATGTTGCTTTATGGTAAGGAACAGTTAATGATTGGTTATTTGATCAAGATTGTATGTCTATACGTGTTTTCCTGAATATACACTTTGAAGTTATCAATATGTGATACAACAACCATTGTTATTTCCCTGTCACTTTGTCTGTAGTTCAGTTTGGATTATACTGTTCTTGGGCTACTTTGTGTCTGTTTCTTAATGTTTTCATTCTTTTACTTTCAAAAAATAAAATAATAAAAAATGTAGAAAATATTATGCCCTCTAACATAGTTAAAGGCAGGACTTGTGTTATATTTTGGAACCCTGGTGTATATTCCAGTACACAAAATATAGACAATGAAACACGCTCCATGAACAGCCTTCTACTACTCATTGCACATGGTCAATTATTTTACACATAATCTTTTAAAACTGATTAAGTGAATGGATGAATAGGTAAAATATTACATTGACATTATAATAAGACCTTTAATCACATTTCATAATGTTGTTTCCTACATTTTATATATTAGACTATACACTAAAGTTCCAAAGTGATAGAGAATTATAGCCCAGTTTGTAACTGGGCTGGGTATGGGGCAGCACAGGGAGGGATCACAGAAGCGAAGGTAAGCATGGAGGTAGCCAATTACCACAAATAAGTGAGTTCTTCAAACTTTGTCTATAAATGGACACGCCACGACCGGAGGGTCAGGGAAGCCACGCCCACCAAAACTGTGATTCTAAACAGGAAATTTGGAGAAGGAAATGCAATGACTAGGGATAGAAGTCTGGGGGGAGCAAATCCCCTCACATAAAGTAGTTTAAGCAACAAATATAATAAACATTTACAATTAGTATTTATTTTGCTTTTCCTTCCCCCATTTATGTAGAATGGAAGACTTTCTCTGAAGTATGTTTTGAAAGCAATTAGCACTTTTCTCTACTTTTAAAACACATTCTTATTATGACAATTTTTATTTTCATCTCTTCATCACATGAGATTTATTTTGACTGTTAAGCACTCAGTGTTCATGCTTAGCCTTTTCAGCATAAAATCATTAAAATATTTGATATAACAATGTATAATGTAGCAGCATCCTGGCCTGCATGATCTGGGTGCTGCCTTTGGGTTATCGTTACACAACAAGCTTTCCTGACATTCTGTGTAAAAGTGTTTAAAGCCACAGTTTTAAACATGTGGATTCGGGAACAGGACCAAGAGCCTTGCTTGAGAAGCTGTTACAAATGCAAATCCTCTTGAGCAATCTTACACTTACTGAAAGAAAAATTCTCCTGTGGATACTTTTCAAAGATATTGACCAAAAATTTTCTGGAAATAAGAGCCCTAATGTCTTCGAATTCAAGGATTCCTTTGCTTCCTTGGCCCATTCAGAAGGTTTTTCTTCACTCAGTCTTATACGAATTTATTCATTTAGCTACAGAAAATAAAATGAGCCTAAAGCCACTTAGGAAGAGCAAGCATTTTAAAATAATGTTTTAAAAACATTATTTTAAACAAAATATTGTGTTTTGAATGTTGTCATAAAATATATTTCAAGGGTGCTAAATCATTGCCTAATACATTCCCAGTACATGATACTATTATTCCCAATAAATTAGTTGTCAGGGAACAGTCGTATAATACAGTCAGCAAATAGATAAAAAGCAGGCATGAGTTCCCATATGACTTTAAAGTGACCACTTCATGAATGTCAGTGCTGGCTGCATGCTATCTCTGCGTGGGGTGAGGCGCCTGCTCTCCTGCCCACCACCTGCTCAGTCAGCTCCACCACAAGGACTTCATGCGAAGCCTCCATATACCGGGAAGCTTAAAGAAGTGAGAGGAATCTAACACATAAGCTGATCTTTGAAGTGAAAATGCAGGTACCAATCAATTTTGTCGGCCATTTTAACAGGGAAATGCTTAAATTCTCTGTGCCTTCCACAGGCCATTAGGAAATTCTAAATGAAGACATAAGAACATTTCTTTCAGTTTCTAAATATTATCTATTCAACTCTACAAGATTTTGTAGACACTTTTGTGACTTGACCCAGTGAATTTACCTTTTACCCTGCATGCTACTGAACTTTCTTCAAGCCATTAGATAGATGCAGTCAGGCTGGAGAAGAGGTGAGGCGCACAGCTCAATGTTGAGTTGGCCTATGGTGTCTAAAGACCATCCACACAGCAGTGTCTAACAGGTAACTGAAAATACGGGGCTACTTCAATGGCAACGATGAAGACCATAATCTCAACTTTACGATCAGTGTCACGTTGGTTGTAAGTGACATTTATTTGTGGGCAGTGTTACTAAGTAAAATCTTGTAGAAAAGAAAGGAAGAAATAGACTCTAGAGTGCAGTGGAAAACATTTAGAAATGATTACTAAAACTTGATACAGTGAAAAAAAGTAAACAAGACAACACTGGGATGAGAAAGCAGGAATCTCAGGCAGCATTAACCCCAAGAAGAGAGGGGTGAGTTACCTCAAATCGCACAAGTCAGGCTTCAGAAGACAACTCGGGTTTTGTCATCACTACGATGGATGATTTTCATTCCTCAAGCTTACACTAGGCATTGGAGGTGAAAATTTGCTGTCATGGTTTGAGTAATAAATGGGAAATTAAAAGTAAAAGTAATGAGTCTTGATTGTTGTAATAGTGAAGGGAAATAGCAAATAGGGTAATAGGGAGATCAAAGTGTTCTCTTTAGAATAGAGAAACCTGAGTGAGTGAGATGCTGGCAAACATAGGAAGAAGTGCAGCTAACCTGACAGAACGGGAACGCAGCTTCCTATGAGGAGGATCAGCAAGGATCAGCAAGGATCAGCCAATCGGAAGGGCTTTGTTGAAAATTATGTTAAAGGTGAGAGAAGCTGAGTAACTACAAGCATGCAGATATGAAAGAGTGCTTCGCATTATAGTATAATAATGACTTCATCATTTGTTTCAAATTCCTATCAACAATTAAAGACAGGATATTTTAAAACTCTAAATTATGGAAGGGAAAGAAATTGCTCAGAGGAAGGAACTGGGATCAGGGAAAGGAGAAAAAGAAGGAAGGGAAAATATATTTTATATATATATTGATATGTATATAAAATTTTATATATATTTATATAATTGTATATGGATATATAAAATTGCATGTATATTTTATATATAATTATATATAATTATATATAATTATATATATATGGATACCTGGGATAACTGTACCGCTGATGTCTAATGATTTATTGAAAGGAACCGTTAATGCTTCATTTTTTTTTCCTTTTTGACCAGTTTTACATGCTTATATCTGGTAATCTGAACAACCAATTTGAAAACAACAATAAGCAATATAACAACCATCAGTGAATTCCATATTCATTTCTAATTTTTTTATTATTTTTTATTCTCCTTAATGGTTTGATCAATCATGCATTCTTTCATCTGGTAATCTGAACAACTTCATTGAAGATAACAATATGTAATATATCAACCACTGTTACTTCCTATCATTTTGTTCTGAAACCCTGTATCATTTTTATAGTTTTTCTTTATTTTGTTTTTCTCTCTGTTGTTGGTATTTTGCTTTTGTTCTTTTCTTACAATTCTTTTTAAAGTAAAAATCTAAAGAAACTTTTAAATATATTATAATGTACTTTTAAAATAATAACTTTGAAACGTACAAAAACCTGAGAATGACACTACTGAGTAGTAACTAGCACTAGGTCTTTGAGTCTAAAATGTATATAAAACCTGGAAACAAAAATACAGCCTGTTATGGTTGATACATTGTGTCAACCTGGGGAGTCCAGAGGTTTGGCTGAGTGATTCAGCAGGACGCCAGGGTGCTTACTTTGTATACATCCTGAGCCTGAGGAAGTGGAGGGCATGGAGGTTATGTGAGAGGTACATGCCCCCTGGGTGGGGGTAGGCTGTTTACAATGTAAGGGAAGAGAAGAGGCTGCTTGCAGCCATTCTACACTTTTGCTGGTTACTTTTGCTGTCCTCTGCCGCCATGAACAATTGCCCTCTGCCATGTGCCATTCTGCTTCAGAACCAGCCAAGTATGGACTGAAATATCCACGAACTGTAAGCTAAATAAAGCTTTCCTTCCTTCATTTTGGGCGTTGTGTATTTTGTCTCAGCAACAAGAGAAAAGTAACCAACACACAGCCTTAAGAAAAAAATCTCTGAGCCAAGCAGAAATGAATTTGATTTAGACCATAATAGTTTGAAATCCAATTTTGGATAAATCCCTTACACAAAGCACTTACTATGATTTAATTATGTTCTGCTCTTATTGTCTCTCCTTGCTTTTATTTTTTTTTATTGCTTATTTCTCCTTTGCCTACATATGATTTTCATGGTATTTTATTATATATATATATATATATATATATATATACTCACTGATTCATTATTAAAGATTCCACATATGCTTTGTAAATAGACAAAGTTTCAGAAAAATGTACTGTATCGTTAATGAAAATTTTAAATATTATATTAGCAAAATATATCATGTGCATACATTTTCAGTTATGGATACATACAGTGATATAAATTGTTACATGTATTATTTCCACAAACATGCCAAATTGATGTACAAATAGGTACAAATATAAATGCAGATATAGATCATGATCTAATATTATGTGGTAACGCAGTCCACTTGGGCTGCTGTACTAAACATCATAAACTAAGTGACCCCTAAATAATAAAATTTTATTTTTTACAGTTCTAGAGACTGGGAACTCCAAATTTAAAGTACTAACAGATTTATCACCTGCAAAGGATCCAATTCCTGGCTCAAAGACAGCGAGACATCTTCCTTTGGTTTCTAGGTAAGGACACTAGTCATACTTACACACCTAACCGTGGCCCCCTATCATAAGCTGCCCAGTGTGGGGCTATGATTTCAATACTGGGATTCTTAAGGGATATAACCATTCCTTCCACTGGATAATATTGAGGGTGAAGCTTTCTGTACCTCAGGCATCTAGGACAAGACTCCTGCTTCTCATGAGTTTGGCAGGGCCCTGTAAGAAGTGTGCACAACTCAGAGAGCTAATGCATAAAGTATCTGACCTTCATTTGAGAAAATGGAGACACTTGGCCTCTTGTTCCCTGTGAAGACACCAAGGCATGCTGTTCTGTTGAAGATTAGATCTTCTTCCAGTCCTAGATTCTGCCTGCCACTTGAACTCTCCATGAGCTTATTCATATACTGATTGTATAAATAAATGTGCTGCAAGTGCTAGGCAGTTCCTTTGTTCCATCAGGAGGGAGGGCTCTCCTTGACCTCAGCTTTCTGCATCTTTACTCTTGTGCTCTTCAGCCCTCACTGTCCTCCCACTAGAGCTTCAAAATCTTCACAGGATGCAGTAGGACAATCCATCAGTTCTGGGGGCCAAGTATTTCACTTCTCCTCTTTTCCAGTTCTCTGGCATGATCATACATATTTCCTACCTCACTTCTGTTTGAGTGAGGTACCATCGATATTTTTGGCCAATGCACGTGACACTTGTAGTGTGTGCCCCTTTGAGGGAAAAGAATAATGTGCTGGTGGGAAAACTTCCAGAGATCCCTTCTCTTCCTCATATGGATGCGGGAGTGGTCCATCAGCCAGGTCCAACAGGGGGAAAATAAAGGAATGCAGTCCTGTGAGCTTGTGCTGGACTTATCTCATAAACAAGAACAAATTTGTTCCATTAAATCCCTGTGATCTGGGGATATGTCCAAAAGGTGAAAGTTAGTGCATGACGGCCAGTTCACTAATCAATCCTTCGAAAAATGTGTTACCTGAATCAGTCAATGGTGTTGCTACATAAAATGGTACCCAATGAATGCATTGTTCACTCACAAATTTTTATTGACAATGAGAATGAAAACTAAGAATTTATTATCGATAGTATGTTTCATGTAAGTATGGCTTTTTTATTCTAAAACTATGTGTAATTACATTTAGGTTTTCAATGAACTTCCACAGTTTAGCAATATTTTTAGCAAGATAACTTTAGCAAATTCAGGATATATACTTCTATTAACTCTAATAAATCACAAAGCCATCATATTGTAGTGGATAATTTCAAAGATTAAAAATCTGAATTTCTTAGAGAAGGATTCTTTGTGGATCAATTGCTATTTAAAGCTATGTTACTTTTGTCTTTTCTGGACTAGATGTGCATAGTTACCCAGGTAACCAAAACAGTTATTCTCAAGTTAGGATGGAACCATAGCAGGAGGAGCTCATGTCTGACTATCATGAGTAGGAGGCTGAATCCATTATGAATGGACGAATCCATCTGCTATGAATCCAATCCATTGCCAATTATGGAATCCTGTGCTAACCTTACTAACATCCAATCCTTCTCACTAATAAAATACAAACAAGAAATACCTATTTCATGTATGATTATAAGCATTAATTTTGACAAAATGGATAAAATAGTTAATACTACTAATACTGTGCTATAGTCCCTCTCCCTCTCTCTCTCTCTCTCTCTCTCTCTCTCTCTCTCTCTGTTTCTGTACATAACACTCAAACAACTCTATAGTATTTCATTCAACTCTTTCACTAGTGCGTGAACCTATGAGAAGTCAATACTAACACATTGAGCATTTTAACAGTTATGTATTCATAGACAATTGAATAAAAACATTTGTGAATAACCATTCCAGTTTAGATGCTGTCTTGGTTACTTTTCTCTCGTTGCTGAGGCAAAATGTCTGATGCCCAGAATTAAAGAAAGAAAGGTTCACATAGCTCACAGTTTGTAGAGGCTTCGGTCCATGCTCAGCTGGCTCCAAGGCAGAGTGGTACATGGCAGAGGGCAGCCGTTCATGACAGCGGAAAACAGCAAAAGCAATAAGAGCAAAAAGGGAAGGACTGGCAGCAAGCAGCCTCTTTCCCTCCCTTATACTGTATGCAGGCTGCCTGCCCCAGGGCGGGTGTAGCACTCACACCCGTAATCCCAACATTGGCCCATGAATCAGTCATAAACTCTAGAAACCCGCCCCCTGACTGCATGTGGCTCTGGGGGGACATCCAGACACAAACCATAACAGATGCAAATCTGATTATTGTCCTATAAAAGAATAAATGATAAAAGTTGTGGTTATTTTTTTCCAATAACAGAAAGTGTACGCATTTCAACTCAATAAAAATACATGAGCAAACGAAGTGTACAGCTGCCAATCGAGAATCTTAAGAAATGCACACAAGTGTAGGTCCCATCAGCATGCTTCTGCCCAGCACTTCTCTGTTCTAAGCTTTTCAAACTGCGACAGACACCTTCCAGGTGAGCCTGGGGATTCCAAACACTTCCTTCATACAAGGAAGAACAGAGATTCTGAGCAATGAGTGCCCAGCCTGCCTTCTGTCCACCCACCCACAGTATCAGGTCATATTTCCCACTCACTGCCTTCAAAAATATGTCCACGTTTACTATTGTGGTGCTTAGTTTTCTCTCCGGTTGTGACCTCTGCAGTGGCCGTGTGTACTCATCATTATGTGGAAGTGAGTAAGGGACTTTATACATACTAGGTAATGAACAAGTATGACTTCAGTGTAGCTCAGAAAATAAAGGAGAAGAAATTATATCAAACATAAAAATCATATTTTCAACTTGTCTGAGAGCCTAAAGAAAACTATAGGCAAATTCTCATCATGTATGCTTCTTAGAAAAATACATCCAAAATGTATTGTAAATTTATATATTTTAGGTGTCAACTGTCATTCAGCGTTTTAAAACCAATGTTAGGTATGTCCACTGTCAGCCAGCTCACTTTCAAACTAGCTGCAACATTTCTAGAAGCTTATATCATGTATTTATTGAAGCTATTTGATAAGGTCTTGTAAGAAGCCAAATTATTTAAAAATAAGTCTCTTCTCTAAAATTTGAAGTTGTTCAAAACGGAGTATCTCTCCACAAGAATTTACTTGCTGAAAAGCTCTAGGCATAATATTCCTTCATTTTCGTTCCACGATCTATGCGATTTAAGGCTATACAGTCCCTAGCTATTTTTCTGAATGTTTAAATACTATGAGAATTCATTTATTTATATATTGCCTTACTAAAACAAATGACAATACCCAAGAAGCACAGGAAAGTTTATCTTTAAATATATTTGAATTCCAATAATATGGGAAAAGAGGCATTATATAATTATTCTGCACAATTATTCATCTGAAACTTGCTGCTGTATACACATAGTAAAATAATGAAAGAAATCAGATGCCAGTGTTTTCTCAGATAAGGTTTTATGTTGTATTTTTACTGATTGCAGCAACAGGGTTTTGTTGGTAATAACTTTTTTAAAATGTTTCAAGATATTCAATATGATATTACAAATTTTCTCTAATATCATGTCTGTTTTACATATTTTCTATTGTTAGTTCACAAACATTGTGTTTTTTTATGACCGCTTCCAAAGAAAGGTTGAAGGGATAATATTAATAATCACTTTCCAATTCACATTTTACATTAGATATTTAAATGAAATATTAAAAATTTAGACTTTTTGTGAGAACCAGCTATGGATGTGTTGGTAACATTAGGTTTTGAGTAGAAATGATTCAAATGTATATTTTAAGATGAGAAACTTGTGTATTTTATCAAAATAAAATAATACCATATAATACCATAGTGAGATCAATGACCAATCTTAAAGCAGTTAAGCTAGGTCATTTCTCCTGGGCATTAAAGTCAAAGGAAAGCACATAGCTCAATATTTTCTCCTGCTTCTGAGGTTGCTTGAGTGCTGTGTGTGTCCTTGCCGCTCTTCTGGGGGAGGGCCGTCGCAGGTTAACATTGATTAAATGAATGATAAGTTCTTCGATGGATCGATTTTTTCACATTTTTAATTTAGAAGGTAAAACATCCCGTCACAGTTTAAGCTAAAAATTATGGCTGAGATAATGGAAGTTTGATTCCTGTGCAAGTTAAAGAGGAAAAAGTTGCTGTTCAAATGTCAAGGTACCTTGTGGTCCAAGATGATTAAAACTAAACTGTTTGCTATATGAATCCCAAGGTGCGGCTATATCTCAACTTTGGTGACATTTAGCCAGTGACTTTTCATAGCTTGTTAATAATGTATAGCTGTGTCCCTATATAAATTTGCAGTGACAGAAGTGGCCATTTGGAATGGAGCAGTTAATGAGATTTATTCTCGACAGGAAATGCAGATTTGAAAAGTATTTCTAAAAAACTCAAGACTGGTGATAGATAAATCATACACTTAAGCTGAGCATAGTGACCCATGCCTATAATCCCAGCACACTGGGAGGCTGAGGCAGGACGATCACAATTCCAAGGCCAGTAACCATTATTTAACAATTAATACCATCATAATTTCTCAGTTGTTTTAGCTGAAATCACTGAATTTTTTCAGCATTGTTTTTGTATTTTTATTCACCATAGTTGCTATTTTTCTCACATAAATAAGAACATTTGGGGGTATTTTCTAATGTTTGACTTACTCAGTTCCATATAATTCATTTAAGCTTTTCGTTATAAGTAAGGCTTACCAAAAGGCTTACGGGCTTATGTAATTAACATGTTGTTGCCCTTTTTACCTGCAAGAAAGCATCAGCATGTATTTTAAGCACACATTTGGCATTACCTGTAGTCTTCAATGAATTTTGAATGATTGAATAAGCATTAACATGTGCAGATATGCATACTGCTTGCAAAAATAAAAGCTCTTATTGTTAGACAATCAACTGATGTTTTATAAAAATTTCAGTGCATAATCTGAATATTGAATATCAATCTCCCCTTAATTATTTTGTTCCAGTAGAAACAAAGAACTATTTTTCATTCTTGTCTGTTTGTAATATTTTAATGTAAAAACCAGAAACTATACAGAATGATGCAATGATTATACAACATCACAGAGGCGCTATGAAGATGCTGAATTATTAAACAAAGTATAAGGAATGAAATGACCTTCTGCGTTATTCATTTTTTGTTTAATATATGTGATAAGAATATAAATAACTCTCCAATTTATTAATGTATTTAAAGATGGTTATCAACTTTCTGAGATTACTATTACATTTTTTCTTTATGATTATAATGCATATTTATTGTGAAAATGTCAAAAATTTAAAATACAAAAAAATTAAGCAGCTGAATCACATGAAATTGCTATGTTTATAAGTCAAACGTGGTCAAATACAAACAGTTTCACTTGAATCCCCCTAGATTCCCCAGGACAGAGAAAGCTGATAGTAAATGTTGCTTTTCCATCCGCATGAGAATATGGCTATATATACTAATGTTTTTGCTGCCATAATAAAGCACCAGAAATTGGACGGTTTAAACAACAGAAATATGTGGTTCTGGACAGGAAAAATCATCTTTTCAAAATCAATGTCCGATTTTTCTAGCTTCTAAAACATTGCTGAAGCAGACCAGGACACTTGAACTGCCTGTATGGCATGGGGTCTCTAGTAATAGAATCTCATGTCCTCACTAACAACAGCTTGAACAAAAATACAAAAGATAGGTAATAAGATAAAAAGATGATTCTCAAAATAGAATTTATTTGTCTCAGTTGCTCTTATTCCTTTATATTCTCGTGTCCATCCTAATTATTTTAAATCATAACGTGACAAAAGTTGTGTTGTAAGACTCAGTCATCTGCAAGTACAACAAAAATCTAACTATATAATTAGGACATAGGTAGAGATTTTATAGCTCATTGTTATGGCTTATGCACTGATGCCCCCCCCCCCCCAAATCCTCAAGTCGTTATAGGCAGGGTGTTTTGAAAGCGGCTCAATTAGGGTGACTGAGTATGGATTACAGGTGTGATTCTGGGATTAAGAATGTTGATACTGGAAGCCTCGCCCTGGGTGTGAGGGCATCACTCAACAGGCTTATAGCCTGGATAGAATATAAACAGACAGAAAGAAGGCAGGTTGCTACTGCTGCTGCTTTCTGTCTTCTCCCTGCCACACCAAGAGCTCTTTCTCCTCTGCGTTGCCCCTCTGCCAGGCCACCCGGCCCTGGAACCAGCTGACTAGGGGCTGAAACCTCTACAGACTGTGAACTGAAATAAATCTTTCCTCCTTTAACTTTTGGGTATTGGGTATTTGTCTGACCAAGAAGAAAAGTAACTAAGACACTCATAAAACTTGAGTGTTTCTTTCTGATGCTAATTTCAGGTAGAGTTGGATCTAGGGACAACTCAGGTCAAAAGCCACTTTCATATTTTTGTTTTCATTTTTCTCCTCCCTATATACCCATTCAAAAGTGGAATCTATACCAAGGGTAGGGGGAAATTCCTGCTAATAAATTTGACTCTAATTTCTCAGGTTCCAATTCAAAATAAAAATTAGATCCACTCATAAGTAGTTAAGGGCTGGGGATATAACTGTGTGGCACAGTGCCTGCCTGGCAAGCCCAAGGTCCTGAGTTTGATTTGCAGTAGCTCCCCCGACAAAGAAGTTGATCTATTTGATAGAACTTGATACTCTCTGTATATGAACAATTCCCAAAGGAATTTTAGAGTCAGTTTTATGTATTAACTTATTAGTTATGAACTGACTTAGACTCATAAGTAGCCAGTTTTTTTAATTTTATTTTTTCATAGAAAATAAAAGTCATTTCATTGTCATTTTCTGGAGAACTACTTAGCATGTTGGCTTACTAGGGACATAGGCAAAATTAAAACAACTTAAGAAACTTTTGTTTCTATGCTGTTTTGTTTCTATAGCTTATACTACATATAATATGCATTCAAAATTAGCTTAAACCAAACTTCAGAAATAGCAATTATTTAGAAAGAAATAGTTTACATGAGTTTATTTCACTACTCTGTCATCTGGCAATGTGTTGTAAAAAGCAATGGTATGATTTGGACTCCCATTTTGTGGGGTCATATATCTAAATAGAGAGAAACTAGAGAACAGTAATAATTTTCAAAATATATGTTACAGCATTAGGTAAGTCCATGAGATAATTTTCCGTGACTATCATTTAATATTATTTTATCCAATAACTTTTTGCAATATTGTTTAAGAAATTTTCAAATTATACTCGTAGTATTAATCTCAATGTAGGCATCCTTTGGAACTAAGTACTATCCACCCACGGAAGAGCTGGGAAGCAGCTGACAAAAAGTACAGCACAAATTCAAAGGAAATCAAGAATCAAAATTAAAATCTTGTCAAAGGATCAGAGGCTTGTGAAATTGGAAAAATTGCATTCATGATACACTATTGCCAGGGAAGATAGGCCAAATCAAAATGATTAATACTGAACAAAAGAAAATCAGCAGGATTGATTACACAGGATGCCACTGAGAAGACAATAATTTGTATGTGAGAGATCAGCAGAGACATTTTGGAAAATAGAAAAAGCCATAAAAGTATCTTCATGAATATACAATTTGTCACAAAGAATGTAGAAAAAGCAATAAAATAGTATAGGAATATGCTGGAGTTGGAGGACATGCCAAACACTTCCATGACTCGGTTTTAAATATGCATATGTAAAGACAGAGAGAACTCTTTGTATGTATTTTAATGTTGTTTTTAAGATTAAAGAAAATATCTTTTTCTATGTAATATGAAACTGTACGCTCTTTCTTAGCCTGGGTTTTGTAAGTTATCTTGGATTTTTACATCAATTGCTCCCTAATAGCCTACATTGTGTGTGTGTGTGTGTGTGTGTGTGTGTGTGTGTGTGTGTGCAGAGAGAGAGAGAGTGAATCAGAGAGACAGAGAGAGGAGGGAGGAAGAGAGAGATCTACACAAACACATGTATCATTCATTGGTCTTGTGTGTATATATATTGAAATACATTTCACAAAATGTAGACTGTTAAATAGTTCAACGACAATTCCTCCTTTAGTATTGCATAAATATTTGCTATTTTTGCAAAAAGAAAAGTAATATGAAACTGTTTTATCTGTGAAAAAAAGCTTTGCTGTAGCAACAATGAATCCACATAGTCAAATTTCCACAAATAATAAAATAGTAAATGTAATATTGCGAGGTCAAGAGTAGGAACTGAATATGATTATTGAAATAAATCATTTTTCCTGTGATGTGGGGTTGGTGATATCTAGAAACTGTTTTATGAAGAATGGGTTCAAAAGATTGGAGGTTTCCCATGGAAGTGGAAAACTTTTGAGACAAAATATAAGTGTTTAGAAATGCATGTAAATAGATTCGATCACTCGCAGATCACTTGGTGTGGGTCTGCCAGGCATTCTTTTGCTGAGTTCAGATAGAATTCATGACTTGATAAAATGCAGCTCCCTGGATTTTAGGAGTTCTTGTCTTTGGTTCCCAGGGGATGCCCAATCCTTAGTGCTGCAACTCTGACCTTTGAGTGCAAGCACTTTTTATTTCTCAGTGCTACAGCTCTTAGCGTTACATGTCGCAGTGTTGAGTATTAGCAGCTTTTCGCAGTGCCCAGCTGCCCCGTCTGCTCCTCAGCAGGCAGAACTTGCATCTCCTTTGCAGCTCTCTGGATCTTTTCCAGCAACTTATGGCACCTGTCTGGAGCACTTCTGCAGGTCTCTGAAAGCCTCTACAGTTTTGACTCTCAAAGTTCTGCCAGTTTCCAGAACCTCTCAGCAGCTCTCTGGCTGCCAAGCATGCTCAGGTTAATCGCCATAGTGCCACCAGCACTTGCTTAGTACAACCAGCTCAGCGCTCTGTCTAAGCTAAGAGTCACAAGAGGCAACAGGACCACCTAGATGAGCCTCTGTTGTCTGTGCTGCCACACAGGGGGATAGTGCACAGGAAAGAGCACCCCCGCACTGACCACAGATTTGTGAAGGAACACTGCTTATACACAGATTGGGTAGGTCCATGAATGCACAGCCTCGTGCATCTGTTGAACCTGTTTGGAGATTTCCAAAGCTGGGAGAAAGGGGTGGGATCACATGCTGAGATAGCAGAGTGGCTTTAGGCCAGAGTCATCTGAGAGGGTTGTGGGAGAAGCCTGGTGAACCAGTGTAACACCTGGAGTAGCTGTGGTGTGTCTAAAACAGCCTTAGTTGTCCTTGCTGAGCTGCAGGTGAAGCAGCTACTTCATTGAGAGCTTCCACTTTTTCTGCAGATCCGGTTGGCTGAAATCACAACTGCCACCACTTTCAGGAAATTTGCAGGAGTGGCAGCAGTGCTGTTCATGACCTCATAGTTCTGGGAACTTCAATGATAACAGCAGTGGCCTTGCTCAACCCCTAAGCATTACCCTGCTAAGCACCTCTCTGGCTGCTCCCCAGGTCTGGGTCTGTAGTTCTCGTGAAGTTTCAGTTAAAATTTATAGACAAGACTTGCAATGAAGATGAGGGATCTTTTTAGCCTGCTCATGCAACTACTGACCAGGAGTTGCAGTTCTTTTCTAGATGGCCTAATCCATAGTTACTGCAGATTCTTCAGGGCCTGGCAGCAATCTTATCCAAGAAATCCAAAACAGGAAGGAGGAAAATTCATTTCCTATGTGTTCTATTGATTAGAATTCAGTATGAATTCAACAAACGACAGCCTGCATTCAGTGGGAGAGGAAGTGGACTTCATACTTGTGAAAAGTATGGAATAACTTTAAAACCTTTACAGCTGTAGTAAGCCCAAGTTCCCACGGTGGCAAGATGATAAACAATATATCATTGACTTTTGTGTCTGCCTTGTTACATTCCTTCCCCTCCGCTTCTTCTCCTTTGGATGAACTCCTACACACACAACCTGCACAAAGCGCTGGTCTCTGTTTATTCAAATGAAACATTTCAGATGAAAAAGACACAGCACTATGAAATCTAAATACTTTCAATATCCAAATTTTATGAAAACTAGTGTGAGTCACCATCTGTAAAGAGATCTTGGAGAGTTTATTTATTCATAATCACCGAGATAGTTTTAATGCTTCCTTTTATCTAATGTACTTTATATGTAGTTTTAGACAATCATAGTTTAGTTTCAGTCATGTAGATAATTCACTGATTTGTAGTTTCAAGAAACTTATATTTATGTTATAATAGCTGCCATATGGGAATATTTCTTCTTAATCTTCATGTGTAATCAATAGAATATAGTTAATAAAAGTTAAAGGAAAAATGGTAAATTCATTTTAAAATTCATAATTTAGGCACTACTAGTAAAAGTGGCACCTATTTTACATATCAGTTAAAATTATACTCCATGCCTTTTACATGTAGCAATACTGAACTTGAGTTACACATTTGACTATACATATAGCACTGAGATTCCAGTCTATCATAATTTTTGCAACAGAACAATCAAAGAAACTTAAAATAACTGTCATGTATAAAATGTAGAGGATATGACATGACTGAGTAGTGCAGAAAATAGTGATAACCTTGATTGTTCATTCAACATCACATTTCACAAAAGATCCGGGTCATCTTGGTTGATCCACGATGGTCCATTCAGCCTGGGAGGATGTCCACAGTTATCAACCAGGAGTTTCTCTGGTTTGCTCCAGATGTTTGATAGTTCACGATATCCAACTATCTACAGACTAATCACAAAAAGAAAGAAGTTAGTGTTGTAAATCTATGATCCTTCATATGGGGGAAAATGTACATGGAAACATCAGGATTTCACTGACATAGATAAGTTGTTTGACTGTGTTAGTTTCAGTGTGGTTGTGTGGTATGTCATCAAAGACAAAGATACCAGGACACACGGTAAGGCACAGGAAAGGGCACTGTATTTGTTTTGCTTTGCCTATGGCAATTCTTTAGAACTATGACTACTTGCATGAAAAGAAACCAATCATTCCAAAAGGTATGATTTTTTTTTACAAACACCTAAATAAATAAATTTAAGCAAAAGGTATATCCGGGCTGTACGCATTGTAACTGGAGGATCTTTATCCATGGTTAGCTATGACTAGTTACCTATAAAGGAAGCGGCCAGTTTTGAGATTCTATCTGTCATCTATCTATCTACCCATCCATCTATGATCTACCTACCAATCTATCCACCCATATAGAGATAGATAGATGTTCGAAATTTTGTTATGAGAGAATATTTATATTTATTTATCATTTAGCAGGAATATAGGTTACAGAAAAGAAATGCAAGACTGAAATTGTACCAAGGGACTTTTCAAATATGTATCCAGCATTTGTTAGCAACTCTATTGTGTTACTGACTTCAGCAAATTTCTTAATGAATGAGCATGAAATGTCTGAGCATTTAGTTAATATTTTTAAAGGTGATGTTTACATTGTGGCTTCCTCCTAGGAAAGTATTAAAGTACATTCTTCAATTATAAAATCCAAGTAAATGCCATTAGAGAGTACAACTGTATTTCTTTTTAATTTAATGCAAGCATTTCAAAGGCAAATAATTCCACAACTGTGTATAAGTTGAATTAAATCCTACTAAAATTAAATGGTTAGATATCCAAACTAAAACAGAAAAAGGTTTCTGAATAGAATTGATAGTGAGATGGAAATTAAATTAAATTTTTGAATGCTTATTATTTCTCACCCAATTATATGATGCCCAGCACTGTTTTATGTGTTTTGTATATTGTCTGAAACCTTCCTTTGTTATATGTTTCATAATTTAACTTGATAAATGAACCATGTGGTGATTTTTCCACACATAGCTCCGTGGACAGCAAGATCAATAGGAGATTTGATTAGGATTTTCCTTGAAAGGAGTGGGATTGATAATGAAAGTAATGGAAAAGGAATACCATAATGTTGCTCTTAATAAATATGAAAATAAAAATAGTCATCTGAAAGGAACAGTATCAGTAATAATATTGCAGGGGAGAGATGGTGACTAGCACAATTTTATGTGAAAGCGTACAGGCGAGATTACCAAAATAGCTACTATGTGAACTGAATGATTATCTTTGTAACTTATCCATAACAGGTATGAAGACAACATCTGCCAGTCTGAAGAGTGGCGAGATTATTGCTCAGGTATATAATGTTTACATACATATTATCCACTTTTCTTCCTTAGATGCCTTCCTGGACTTTTGGATCAATTCTGTGAAATTAATATATACTACAGCACCTCATTACCTTATGTACATGGCTCAAAGTGTGACTACCACATCAATGCATATATTTGCAAGTGTTAACAAGGTAAGTGTATCATCTTAAAAATAATAAATATACAGTATACATGTTATAAAATATATGTTTGTGCATAATTTAGCTTTCAAAATCAGTTCCGTTAATAGTTTTATTTACTGTCTATCAAGTTCCAAGCAGTGACCAGACTAAAATCACATAGGAAGTAATATTTCAGGTCACTACGAGAAAAGTGTAAATCTTACAGTGTTAAGCGATCTTACTACATGGATCTTCTACATTTCTATAAGCTTCAGATTTCTGATTTTTATAATACTTATGCCTAGTTCACAGGAAGTCCTTTATAAATGCTAGCTGTTAGCGAATATTAAAAATATTTTTTCCAACAATTTTTGACATAGAGGACAATAAACTGATCTTGTTGAAGGAACAATTGCTGCTGTGATCAAAATATTTTGTCCCCCTAAAATTCACGTTCTGTAATGTAGTCAGTAATATAATAGGATTAAAGATTTGATTTGGAGAAGGCAACCAAGCCAGGAGGGTGGAACCCTCATAAATAAGATCAGTGCCCTCCTAAAAGAGACCCCAGAGAGCTAGCTGGGGTCTGCCGTGTGAAGACACAACCAGAAGGCCACCTTAATAACAACGCATCAGATCCTCACCAGATACTGAATCTGACAGCAAGTAGAACTTGGAAAACCCAAGCCCCAAAACTGTAGGAAATAATGTTTATAAGCCCATTGGTGTACAGTATTTTACTCACGCGCCCCTGAGTGAGTTAAGCCAGTCATTCACAAATAATTAAGGTTCTTGCCGCCATTTCCACTTTGATCATCTTCTCGTTAGCTCTACAGTGGTATGAACAAGCCACTTCCATGAGCTTTTGCTCCCTTCCCTGCAGCTCCATATATTGTTAGAATCTCAGCCTTCTTCCTCTGTCCCTGACACTCATCTTCGTCTCCATCTGGATGTACTTAAGTACAGGATGGGGAGTCCCTGAGTTTCCTTGAGCAGCAGTAATCTCAAGAATATCTGTGGGGAATATTTTTAGCCCTTAAAAATATTGTTCACTATTCACAGACCCCCACAGACAATTTTAGATAGTTTATAGATATATAAGAGTTCTAGAATTCTTGGCATTTTGTCCACTGAGGCTGTGATAGCCAGGCCATCATGTGGGCATTACTGCTTGTGCAACTTATGGGTGGTAGTACAGACTACTGCGTGTGCATCAGCTTAGTGTTCCCCATATGATGTTTGCAAGTTTAGTGTGTATTGAGAGCCCAGCTCTTTTTTAAACTCTCAGTATTAGTGCTGGATTTTATTTGCTCACACAAAACATTCAGAGGTCATTTAACCTGGATTTTGAAATAGCCACCTATACATTAGACTATCACTTTTGCCAGTAAAAGAAGTAAACAAATTACATATTGCTATCTTCAATAAAGTTGCTCAGGTTACCAGATGTAAGAATGCAAGATTGACCAAACCATTAAAGAGAATAAAAAATTAAAAAATAAAAGAATTATAGATGAGTTTCACTAGACAAGATAACAATATGTAATATGACTCCTCTATTGTGCCAGACATTTGGGGGTTTCATCTTTATTCTCTTTCCCTCTCCTTTGTAGCCCCAAAATAGCATGAAATAGCCCCAAATAGTAGCCCCCAAATAGTACTGCATTCTTGCAATACTCTGAACAGAACACAATTGGAAAAAAAAATACTGATTTCTCCATCTGAGATATCTATAAAACATACACATTTAAAGTGGATATAAGGCCAGGGATATAGCTCAGTGGCACAAGTCCCTGCTTGGAAAGCACAAAGTCCTGAGTTCAACTCCTCGTACCAAAAAACAAATAAAGATCTAGATGCGAAGTGGATATAAGTGGACTAGAAGACACCTTCAATAATACTTAAGTTTTGTACTACCAAATCTTACTAGAGAAGTTGTCTTCAGGGCATGTGCAGAACGTACTGGAAAACTAGCTTATTTATGATGTTAGCCTGCATTGGGTAGTCACTGATGGGGTGCAGTTAGTGTAAGGCCTGACTTCTCTAAGCAGACGAACCATAGACTCTGCCTCTGCTCCAAACCAACAACAGCTACAATATTGGACAAATGAAGCCCAGGTTGGATTTCTGACCCCACGTTGCTCTCCACATGAATTGTCACACGTGTGTGTGAATGGCATTTAGGACAGTCCTAGTCGCAGGGCTGATCCTGTATCTACTTACTGGACTCAGTGGCTTTGTGAACTCGTTTCAATTGCGGCATGAATGTAAGTACCTAGGCTGTGTTTACTGCCATCAGACTGCACACACTTTGTTTTAGTCTAAGTGGTCCTATTCATAGTGACACAGAACAATGCTTATCACTCACAAACTCGCTTACTGTGAGCAAGTTAGAAGTGAGGGAGTACAGTGTCTGCAATGTTCATGCGAAGGCTTCCTCCTGAATCGTTCTGCATTCCCAGAGCTGGAGCTGTTGTAGGAACCTCTCACATGGGGACGGGGTCGGTAGTGCTAGTGTTGGTGATGACAGAAGCTGCACCTATGTATCATGCTTTAGAGGTAGCTTCCTTTGCTGTACAGCAGAAATTCTGCCTCTTCTTTGGCGTATAGAAACAAAAACAAGTCCAAATAAGATCATGGAGTCCTATTTACCTCAGGAGTGGCACTTTCATATGTAGAACAGAGGAGAAACAGGCTAACTTTTCTGTCAAGAACCATGAGAAGTGAGATACTCTTTAACCTGAAATAGGCTGTATAGAATTGTATTTTCAGGACGATTTAGATACAAAACCATTCTTCTACATATTCTTGTGTTAAACTGGAAGAAAATAATTTCCAATTATGTTATCCAATTACTAGATAATATATTAACTAACAAGGCAGAGTTATTCTGGGTTCAGGTTTAACTTTATTTCCCCAAGATTAGGTACAAATCACTTTATGCTGAGAGAGAATAAAATGAAATGGGACATTGATAGTAATTCTTCGAAATAGTAACTTTCACTTTCATTAAAAACTCAAACTAATGAACTATGTTATAGCAAAGAACAGGAATGTGTTTCTCATTGTAAGTATTGATGTATTTAAGGATTTTTTTATTCATCAACTTAAAATTGTTCTATTTTTCATTATAATGTGCCATCTAAAATCATTTCATCTTTTTGCCTGCATTATTTGGCATTGTTTATTCTCTAAGTAGTTGTTTACTTTCTATTGTGCGTAAGACACTGGACTAATAGTGTAAATTTTATTTGATTGCCCATTTTATGGATGGCTTATGGGTTCATCTCTTGTTTTCAATTGCAAGCAATAGTTTTTGAAGATTTGATTACCTTTTTGCAACTTCAGTTGTGCTTTAGAGATTTTTAGAAATCTTGTCCAGTGGGTACATTCATCCACCTGCTTCACAGAATTGTTAACATTACTTTACACCACACCTGTTTATGCATCTATTTATCTGTGCTTTTGTTTTTAATCAGTGTGATTTGCACTCAGCATTCATTCCTGTGTGTTGTAGGTTCTAGATGCTGTTGGAGCTGAGATTTTACATATAATTGGATTTAACCAACAAGTGTACCTGAACGCAAAGACTCTTCTGGATACTATTTCTGGATGTCTTAATAGTTTCTTGTGGTGGACAGAGTCATGGAAATGTGTGATTTTTTTTCCCCCACATTTGGCACTGCTGGGAGGAGAAGTAGACCTGGCCGTCAGTCAGTGTATGGTCAGGAGCTTCAGGAATAGGAGACAGCTGGTGTGGTGCTGGCAGCTTCAAAGCAGTCTGATTTGTCTGTATTATGCAAAGAGTTCTTCAACTCAGTCTTCATAGTGGTGGTTTTTCCACTTGTCCCTCTCCTGATCCTGGGGTAAAATATTATCTGTAGTTCTTAGCGTTTACTCCTCAGGCTCACCTACTAATCACTTTGTAAGCATCTAAATCCATTACCAGCTCCTCTTTGACTAAGTACTTAGGTAGATTCTGTTTCTTCTCATCCTGAATTTATCTTGTGTCAGAGTCTGTTGCCTTGTGATTCCTTCCATTTGACCAAACTTCAGATAGCTTCTTTCTGACTGTAGCCCCAATCTCCTTTTCCTAAAACAGTTGCTTTACAAAACTTTACCAGTAAATTATTTTCCTAGCCCTTTGAGTTGAAAATTTTCTCCCAACATATAATCATTACAAATCAGAAATGTCTTTGACAGGATCTGGAAATCATTCTTTTGAAATATCATTCTAAAAGGAGACAGTGCCCACAGCAAAAGACAAAAAACGAAAAGAAAAAGAAGAAGCCTGACTTCAATAAGAGACAATTACAAACACAAAGAACCTAATTGTACTGCCTGTTCATGTAACTTTTATTTTACAGTTCTCATATTAAAACTTACAGCTTAGCTATGCCCTTTGCCATATTAGAACCAAGAGAAAACCTATTATTAAGGTGTTTAAAACACTTTAAATTTTATTCAATCAAAAGAATATATAATACAGGTCTATTCCACAAAAATGATATAATAAACATGTGTGCACCTACCATGTACTTGAAGAACTAAAATATTACCAACAATTCTAGCTTGCTCCATATCCCTTTCAGAACACATTAATATCCCTTCAACCTGAAGCACCTGTTGTGAATTTTGTATTCAACATTCCCTTAGTACTTATAGTTTTGCTACATCTGCCTAAGAAATGTTAAAGTGTATTTTACTTTGATAAGAACTGTTATCAGGATGTGAGTATTTTTATGGAATGTGCTTTTCTGATCAACAATATGTTTTTGAGCTTCAACCATGGGAATAATTGCTCTCAGTGGCTTTTTCTAAGCTCTGGAAACCTGTTTTTCTGTATCGCCTTTCATGGCTTCTTCCTAGAAGTAATTATCACTACAAAATCAGGTCAGCATATGAAAGAGCATTGGGGAGTAGAAAGACTCTTGGAAAAGGATTTCATGCACTCAGTTTTTTGGCATTTAAATCTAAGTTTGATTTGTAATTTGCCAAATACCTAAAGTTTGGGACTTAGTTTTTCTTTTTATAAATTAGAATGGCATCATATATTAGGGTGCTTATTCCATAGTTCTCTTGTAAGTTATCAAAGAAGAACAATGAGAATGTAATTTTAAGTAGGAACAAAAAAAAGACTAAGTTCTCAGTAACTGCTGTTCACATGAAATGTTGTTGGACCATCAACAGAAAAACAAAAACTGCTGCAAAATCACGATTCTACTTAGTAAGGCAGTGAACAATGAAACGTGCTCTGCAGGTCTGTTGTTCCTGTGTAAGATGATTTGTTTAGGTAAACAGGATGTTGTGGTAAATGCGTAGTAAGAGTCATTCCAAATATTTGCTTGGTGTGAAACAATTTTTTAAAACATATCGCCAATATGTTCTCAAGAATTCTTAGCTGATATAGTGGAGACCTTAGCAATATTGGTTGCTAGGCTGAATTTAACAGTGACAAAATGGTGACTGAATAGATAAATAAACAAAGGACACACAATGATGTTGTAGTTATGGAAAATTAGACTGCTGTATTTAAGGTCTTATACCCAGTGGTTAGCTGTATATACACAAATTCTTTGTGTTCTGTAGAACCACCACTTAAGAATTAGTAACTAAGATATTGCAAATACTAAAACATTGCATATCCAAATATCTACAGTGTTGATTTCATTTGATTTGATTTAACTTGACCTGTGTTTATGATCCATATGAATGAAAACTAGGGCGTATGTATATTCTCTGGTCTTCCATTCTTTCACCCAAAGTAAACTAAAGACATAGGGACAAGAGTTGAAACTGTATCTCTCATGTCCTTCCTTCCATCTATACATATCTGATTTGAGAGAAAATTCTGTAATGGTCTGAGTTCTGTTTTCTCATGTACTAGAAATAGTAAGAAAAACACCCTACCAAGAGCTCTTATTTGTCACAAGAAACAAGTGCTAATAAATAAAAACTATCTCTGTTGTTGCTGCTGCTGCTGATGATGATGATTATTATTAAAGTAAATGTGTTCTGGGTGGTTTTATTTAACAAAATGGTCTACACATCTCTTCCGGAAGGACCCTGAGTCCATTCACATCTCACAAACTTATAGAATATGCACAGAACATGAGCCTGGCTCATTATGTTTCTGCATACCCAGATTTCTGGTAAAGATTATACATTGCTTTTTGTTGTGATAAATGGCTTTTCTCATCATCTTTGAAATCCAGTAAGCAGCAATATCACACGGAGAGGAGTGGGCTCGTGATGTGAATTTGTGGCCATTGTCTCCCCCTCCGGCTGTGAGATCACTCCGAGTAATCTCTTCCTCTTGGGTTATTCATCGCTCGCACCCTCAGCCCTTTCTTTCAGGAGAAAAGCATTCAAATAAATTGATCTCTCCTAATGTACGAGTGACTTAATGTATTGTCCTTAAATGTCTTAATGCGTTTAGAAGGAGGATGCCAGCACACAGATTACTTCACATTGTCAGAATCTTGGCAGAATTTCTGTCTTGCTGAAGGACACAGCATTATTTTCAGGGTTGGACTCAGAGCACTGTACATCCCAGGAGGCAAATTCTGCTTCTTCTGCAGATTTGAACTGGTCTGAACGCCACTAACAATACGGTAGACTTCCCTTCACAAAAATGACTCCATTAAAAACAGTTTTAAGCCACAATCCTTTATTAAAACTGATCACAGGACATCAGTACAGTAAGGACACAGCAGTTGACAATACTGAGTTCTCAGGAATGTTAATGCATAATTTAGACATACAGTACCATTGATTGCTGGGTTAATCCTAAAGAACATTAAGCAAGAGGCGGTGAAGTCGGATGAAAGGGTACAAAAATAAGGAGTCAGATTTCGAGGGAGGAGGAGCTTGGCCACTGTCTAAGGAGAACAAGTGTAGAGGGGGCTGGCGACTCCTCAGAGTCAGCAGAGCAGAATGGAATACTTCAGTCTCCGGAAGTGGTTAAGGAATTGACCAGAAAATGGCCTATACCTGTCCCCAAACAGAATTACTTGTGAACATTCTTATGGAACCCTTGAACCTAATTTAGCCACTTTTCCTTCTCAAAGACTGTCCCCAGGGCTCAGCTGTCTTAGAAGAAAGTGAGCTACTGCAGACCTTCTTTTTCCTGGAAATCCTCTATTCTCTTGATTTCCTGTTAGTCATTCCAGAGGGATAGATCTTTGAGAAGGAAGTGCAGAGAATCTGATATCTCAGTGTGGAAGCATTTGGTGGCAAGAAGTTGATTTCAGACACCTCTGATTGCACCAATAATGCTTTCCTCAAAAATCAGTGGAAAATGAATGAGATGCACACTCTATTGAACTGTCTGTTGTCAAGGTAACCAAAACTATTGAAATCCAAATAACTTCAAATATTAGTGCTCATTTTAAAAATAATATGCTTTTATAAGCACAAAATATTACTAGCAAAAATCCATGATATATTTAATAGTAAATCTGCTCATGGATGTCCTTCTAGCTTTGAAATATGAAACTCACTAGCATTTGCTCCTTTTAAAAAAATCAGATGCAGATGATTAGGATACATTGAAAATATTAATACCTTTAAAAATAAGTGTTTTATAAACCACAAGTTCACTAGACAGAAGGAAGAGTTATTGATAGGGATCTAAATTTTATTTATATATTTGCTAAGTGAATACCAAATGGATATCCTTATAACCACCTTTTCAAATGTATAGATACTAAAATGAAACTTCTTAGCACACTAAATAAACAACAGTGTCTGCGTAAAACATTACATAACTTAAAGGAACATTCAACATATTAATTCATTCATTATATTATAAATAAATAGTGACAGAAAATTTGATTTATTGTAAAAATGAAATTGAAATGTTATTCATATCAAAGTTAGAGCAGTACACAGGAATTCTAAAGTATATGTTCCTAAAGATACACCTTTAAAAATCACATGTCAATATTAGCAAAAGTAAAATGTGAAATATTTTGATGAACAATAGAAAATAAAAAATTTCAAGTTTTATCTTTGGTAGAATAGTCTCAAAGTTTATAAATATAAAAAAATGATGAACTGGAAACCTGTTTTACAAACAGGTATGGAAAATGCATAAGTGTTGCAAACTTTCTTTCCACGTTCCATTCTCCATCTTCCACTAATCCTGATTGTAAATAGGATATACAAAACAAGAATCACAATGCCGTACTTCATGAATTCCTTATGTTCTTTATAAAGTGTGGCATCAAAGAAAGATATAAAAGTAGAGTCTTAAGAAATGTATCAGTTACACAGATTAGAAGAAAGCTAAACTATTTAGCAGTAGGAATAAAAATAAAGTATGCATATAGAATGTATCTGAATATAAAAGTGTTGGGAACAGTGCAAACTCACTGAGAGGAAAAGCCACAGCAACATTTTAGCATGAAAGTAGGGGGGAAGAGAACATTGCACCACTTAGCACAACATTTAGGCATTTCTTCTTTTATTTTTGTAGGCCGAAATATACCTCAAAATTCATTTTCAACTTACAGGGGGTTGAGACAGAAGCCCATACATCATAAACTGAATGACACTTTCATTTCAGATGGGCTGTACTTTCCTCCCCATACTGGAAGCTCAACGTGATTTCTCTCAGATGTTCTCTATAAGAACCAGGTAGAACTCTTAGCGCTGTGATTTGTGAGTGCCGGAATTCTCTAAGCTTGGGTCCCTATGGAGTTCTTAAGTCTAATATCGGTCCACACTGAGCTTCCAGTATTTCATCAGTTATGGTTTGTTGTGCTATCCTGGTACTCGCTGCAGCAGTGATTTCTGTTCTGATGAGCTATGCAGTCTTATGATCTGCCAGTCTCTCCAAGGCTTAAGGCAGTGGTTTGTCCTATGGTATTAACTCTCTAAAAGGAGAATCTTTGATTTTCAGTGTTCTTAGCTTCTCTCTTTTTTGAAAATGCTGATAACCTCCAAATTCTTTGGTCACAAGACAAGAACCCAGAAAATTTCTGATAGTTTTAGAAATGAAAGGACATATACAGACACCTAACAAGAAAAGTAAACTTTCTTTCATTTATGTAATTCAATATGTCTTTGACAAAATACATTATTTTAATTAGACTTTAAAGATATATCACCTTGAATGATTGTGTAGAAGCCTTCATGGAATTGTTTAAAAGTCATTAATTTGGGTGCTAATCATATTTTTCCTTTACTTGTAGAAAATAAAAATTATAAATAATCTGTACATAATTTAAGGTACACCAGGTGATACCACATAATATGCAATCTAAGAATTGATATTAAACTCTTCAAATTGAATAGCATTTAAGGATTGAATTATGGATTTCCATGAAGCAAAGTACAAAACCTTGGCTGGAACATCTTCTAGCGATCTCACATTAAGTCTTGATATGTCAAATTGAAATTCCTTCTGACACCCTTCTTATTTGCATAGACCTTTAAAAAATGACACTGTCCACATTTCTTTCATTTAAGGTGATCTCACTAATTAGGTTGTCATATAAAAATGTTAATTCTCTTCAGTGTTTATAGGATTGAGAAGATTATTATTACCACAATTATTATTTGTTTTATAATGAATGAATAACATGGTATCTAGACAATCCCTGTGGAAAAGAGGATGGAAAGTAATCTTTTTTCCTTTCTTGCAAAAAATTAATTTTTGGTTGATAACATCAAAGAACAGAACTCTGGAGTTTTTCTTAATGTTTTAAACTGTGACAATCCCTGACAAGTTAATAATTAGAGCAGATTATGCCTTTGAGCAACTGCAAAAGTGAATCAAAGCAAGGTTAAAGGACTTACATTATTCAGAAGTTTAAATGTTCACAAAGAGAATTTAAGGGACAGAACACAAATTATTGAGTCTCCTTGACTTGGTAAAAAATTCAAGACAAATGATCTTCCTCTTTTTAATTTGATCAGAAGTATTCCCCTCTTCCTCAGCAAATGAATTTCCACCAAAGAGGATTGATCCATACATTAAGCTATGACTGCCAATGAGTAAGGGTTCCTGCAGTTACCAAATGATAGCAGTCAGTAAAAGTGTTGATTGCATTCTTTAAATTAAAACACAGACATCCATGTACTGTGGAAGAAGTTCTTAGAGTAAACACAATGGAAAGAGATAAATTATTTTCTGAATGGGGAAAACATATTGAGTTCTCCAGCAATGTGTTTAGTTTAAATGTCTTCTTTAAAACAGACTCAAAAAACAAGACATGGAATCGCAACACTGAGTCTTTAATGTGATATTTGCCTATGCTTCTGGTGTTTATTTCCTCATGATGTGGAGTCATCAATATTGTTAACAAATGTTATTTCTTGTGTTCAAAATACTATGACTCATTCTTTTAAATATGAAAATTTGTCATCTCTATATAGGAAATAAATGAACAAGATGAAATCCATAGATAAACATAATTTATTTTTAAAGGAAGAGTTTTCTTTTTACTTTTGACAGTTATATTTATTTGAATTTGAGTTATTGATACTTCATATAAGTCTAAAACATTCTTTGGACTTTCAAAGAAAACAAATACTGATAATCTTATGCAGAAATTCAAGAAAACATACAGTTCTTATATTGAAATTACACAAAAAAGAGGACAGGCTCTTGAATTCTTTAAGAAACAACAGCATCAATGTTTCTTTTCAATGAGAGTTTATATTACACTATAATATATATTTAGCACTATCATATATAGATCTTCAATAACAGTATAAAAATTCATCAGTTTTAATTTGTCACCCCCAGTGGTCATTGCTGTAGATGGAGGAGATGAATATATGTAGATCATGACAGTCATCAAAGAGTTGAAATTCAGGAACCATCTTACATGGGAAACGCAGGAAACAAGACCACTGCACACACTGCTTGTTTTACTAATACTCAAAAATAACAAGCCAGTTGGCAACCTGTGTAAAGGAAACAGAAGAGAAGCTTCTCGAGGAACAGAGTATTACAGCTTCAGTGTAGGTTTAGAAAAGTATCTTTAAAAGGGCTAAAATTTAATCTGAATCTTCTATGGGACCAAGGGACTGCTCAAAATTGCTAACGGGAAGGAAAGTTTGCAATGGCCATGAGAAAAGGACTCGGCCTCTCAGTACTGTGTTCAGCACAGACAGTAAAGTTGCGTGTTCTAAAAGCACTGCAGAGCAATTCAGGGCCTTAACACTTTACAACTGCAGGGATACAATGTCTTTGGAAAAAAAGAAAAAGTGAAATAAGCAATGAAAACATGTATTCATGCAAAAAAGAAGTTATCTGCATTAAATATAGTGTATAATCTAAAATGACATTTATGGATCCGGGGAAGATGGCGACCGGGTGAGCAGCAAGGGAGCGAACCTCCTTAATAAACACCACCAGCTCGAGACAGACTTGGTGAGCGTGAATGCCGGAACCTCGGCTGGGAAGTTTAAACTGGGCGTATTTCTCTGAGATGCCGGGGGAGATGTGGTAGGGCGGACCAGGCTGCCGGGGCGAGACGTGGGAAA
>PVLD010014466.1:0-52232 GCA_004027595.1 Dinomys branickii | reverse complement strand
TTTTTTTTTTTTTTTTTTTTTTTTTTTCTGTTGTTGAGAGGATCAACTGTCTGACTAAATTTGCATGTCTGTATATGGGTTCATACATCTACAATTCGAAGATATCAATGGATAAAGTAACAACTACTGTTGAGACCATATCACCTTGTCTATAGATTAGTTGTGATTGTACTATTTTCTATGATAATTGGTGTCTGTTTGTCAATATGTTTTTGTACTTTTATGTTTCTAAAATTTAAAAAAAAAAAAAAAAAAAGATAAAAGCTAAATGACCTGAACTAGATTGTCTTCCTCAGTTGCCTTTCAACCCAACTCTTCCTTCTGTTTTTCAAAGCCCTAGTAGCATTCTTGTTATTCACTGAAGGTCTTCCCCTGGGAAGCAGCCATGTCTCATTGCCAATGCTCATCTTACCCCTAACCATCTCCCAGAGCTAGAATTTGTATTTGTGGAACCATGTGCTGAGGAATATGGAAGCCTCTCTGGATTGTATGTGTGATAACTTCTATAGTTAGCTGTAGTGGAGTGGCACTGGTTTTCTCATACTGAGATGGCTTTCATTATTTTACTTTCAAGTTGAGAATAGAACTTCAGCAAAATAAACCTTTTCTACATGTCTAGAACAAAACTAAACTCAGTCCCTCAACCATACCCTTCATTTGTTGTTTCAAATTCAGTTTTCTGTCAATTTTGACTGAAGAATCTTAATTGAGATAGCAACACTGCCATATATATATATATATATACACACACACACACACACATACATATATATATATGCATATATATATATATATATATATAGTTTGTTTTTGTCAACTTAGCAGGTATCTGCTTCTCACATATAAAACATTCAGTTTTATTAATTTCTGTTCACCCCCTTAACAAGCATTGTGTGGATTTCTCCAAGTTTCCACCACCAGTTTGCTAGTGCTCTTTACTAAAGAGTTAAAATAACTAAGTGGAATTTACTGTTAGCATGAAAGGAACCTTAGAATTATATGCTAAATATAAATCCCTCAGAGTCTTATCCCCTTAGGGGAACTCAATGAGAAATGAAGCCTTCCCAGACTATCAGTGGCAAAGTGCAGTTCCTTCCCATTTTCTAAAGTGTTTCATGTCTTCCAATCTTCTAAAGAGTAGGACCCTCTACTTACCTATATTATGTACCGTAGTGCTGTAACACCAAGTGAAGATTCCCCAAATAGCCGTTCTTATCAATATTCATTGTCTTGGTTACTTTTCTCTCGTTGCTGAGACAAAACACCCAATGCCCAACATGAAGGAAGGAAAGGTTTATTTAGCTTACAGTTTGTGGAGGTTTCAGTCCATATCTGGCTGGTTCTGAGGCAGAGTGGCACATGGCAGAGGGCAAACATTCATGGCAGCAGACCACAGCAAACACAACAAGCCAAAAGGGAGGAATGGCAGCAAACAGCCTCTTTCCTTCCCTTACATTGTAAACAGGCTACCCCCACCCAGGGGGCGTTTAGCACTCACACAATCTCCATGCCCTCCTCTTCCACAGGCTCAGGATGTGTACAAAGTAAGCACTCTGGCTTCCTGCTGAGTCACTCAGCCAAACCTCTAGACTCCCCAAGTTGACACAATGTATCAATCATAACATTCATATTAGCTTGGTGGTTGAGAGATAGAACCCTGAATAGCTTCATCACTTACTAGTTGTGTGAGTGGGGGGAGTCAATTTTTCTGACCTTCGTTTTCATTCTTTATAATATGGCACCCCATTCTGTATTTGCAAAATTCTCACTCTAGGCCACTAGTGAAAATTCAATAAGATAGCAAAAGCAACCGGATGCAGAATAAAAATGGCCCACAACCTCACTTTGGTCAAAGTTACTACGCATAGTTCAATATTCATATGACAAGTGCCTGCCAATCAGAGTGCCACTCTTCAAAGGCGCTGAAATCTTTTTAATAATGGGGAGTAGAACCTGCTGCTGTTAATCTAGCTTTTACTTTCTCTGTTCACAGTACACTTTTAAAAAATTATCTGCTTGGCACCCTGAATGAAAGCTAGCTGCCCTAAATTAAGACTCCAAACTTTTAATTTTGTTCTAGTTTCAAAAAGGACCAGATGTCACCCAAGAGCTCTAAGAAGTCTGGGGAAGTGTGTCTTCATAAAGTGCACTTTGTTCTCTGAATGCCTTGAAATTGATCATTCATGAGATGTTGCATTTTTTAATTAAGTAATGGACATCTAGGCTCTATTCTAACAGTGAAAAGGGGCTTTCTAAGACCTTCTCTTCAAAATGAGTTTTTTCTCTGGGATGTAAAGTTCAGCTCTATGGAAGAAACCACATCTCCTGAGAGAAGAAATGGGATTTTAGGGCTGTGCTCTTTCCATGCTGTATTGCCTTACTTTTAAGGATAATTCAACCAATAAAAGGCATTGCTTTGTGGGTTTTGGGTAAATTCTCCAGTTTAGAAACTTTTGCCCATTCAGATTCATTGGAATCATCTTGCAGAAATAGTAACCCACTGAAGAAGGGTGAGGGGAATATAAGAACGGTTTTTGGTGGGTTTGTAGTCAGTATATGAGACACAAATGATGACCAGAACCTCAGTGGAAGGATACCAATGTAAAGCATTTCACAGATTCCATTCCAGGTCCCGTATGGTGTGGATAAGTGTTTTCCCCAAAAGCCCATCTAGTAAAGCCTTTGTCCCCAGGGTAATGGTGTTGGGAGCTGGAAGAATCTTTGGGAGGTAGGTTCTAGTGGAAAGTCCTTGGGTCATTAGTGCCTTGAACTGCAATCTCCAAAACTGGGATCCAAAACAAGCCTTTTTTTTTTAAAGTTAATTATCTCAGGTATTTTGTTATAGTGATGGAGAGCTGATCAATAAAAGGATTGTCTGACCCCAAAGCGCCTCCCTTTCTACTGCTCTACTTGACCTTTCCTCTACAACTGAGATGAGACAACCACAGTGCAGGGCTACTTATACAAAGGAAGTTACCACTTATACAAAGAAAGAACACACACCTTCCCATTTTCACTATGTCGTTCTGATGGCTTTGATAAACAGAGATGAAGAGTAGAGTAAGGGAGGGTGCAAGCTCTTGCAGGTTCTGGGAATAAATCTCAGCTCTGAAATTTATTAGTAATAATAATAATGCTTTGGGCTGAAATTTGTCCCTTCCCAAAAATTCGTAATGAATTGAAACCTTCCCTCAGAGTGATACTACTAGGAGATGGGGACTTCAGCAGGTAATCAGGGTTAAATGAAGCTTGCAAGAGGGTATCTTTACAAAAAAGAGGAGACAGCAGAGAGTTCCCATATGCTCTGCTTACACACTGATGAAGAATGTGTGAGGACACAATGAGATGCTGGCCATCTGTAAGCCAGAAAGAAAGCCCTCATTAGGAAAGGAATCCATCAGCCCCTTCATCTGGCTGCCAGCCTCCTGATCTACGAGAAAATGAGTTTCTGATGTTTAAATTACATAGTCTGTGATATTTGTTATGGTATCCCAAGCAGACTAGTACAATAACAAATATCATTCTAACCATCTTATTAAGATACTACAAAATTTTAAGATACACTCATGAAGAACATGCTTTATTACCATCATCTGCATGTTACAAATGAGAAGCCTACAATCGTGTCAGTGCTTGGTTTTTCATGTGCGTTAATATTTGTTTTATGTAGTTGGGTGGACCTGTGTTTGGTGCCTAAATATTTATAATTGCTATTGCTTCTTGGAGTCCTCCCTTAACAAGTATGTAGTGAACTTCATTGTCTCTTTTGATCAGGTTTGGCTTAAAGTTTGCATTGTCTACAAATAGAATAGCTGCTCCTGCTTTTTTCTGAGTTGCTGTAGCATGGAGAATTATTTTCTATCCTTTGATTTTTAGTCTATGAATTTCTTTTTGGGTTAAATGTTTTTTCTTGAATGCAGCATATTGTTGGATCTTGCTTCTTGATTCATTTTTCCAGTCTATTTATTTTGATTGGTGAGTTAAGACTATTTACATTAATGGTTAAAACTGATCTGTATGGGCTTATCTTTTTCATGTTATTTTCCTGTTGTTTGCTCCCTGTCTTTCTCCTCTGTTTAATTACTTACCCTGCTTGGTGGCTTCTTTCTACTGGTGTTCCAGTGTTTGTGGTCTTTGTTGTCTCCTTATAATATGTCTTGCAGAGCATTTTGTAGAGCTGGCTAGGTGGTCATAAATTTCTTCAGTTGTTCTTTGCCATGGAAGTATCTTATTTGTACATTAATTTTGAAAGATAGTTTTGTGGAGTACATCAATCTGGGTTGAAGACTGTTTTCCTTTAGGGTTCAAAATACCTCATGCCAAGCTGTCCTTGATCTGAGAGTTTGTATTGAGATGTCTGCTGTGATCTGGTGGGCTTTACTTTATAAGTGATATGTTTCTTTTCTCTAGCTGATTTTAATATTGTGTTCTTGTATGGAATTTCTGAATTCTTGATTATTCCATATGTTTCATTTATTTGTATGTCAAATTCTTCATCCTTGTTTGGAAAGTTTTTTGCCATTGTTTCTGTGAAGAGGTTTATAATGGCTTTTGTGCTGTCTCCAGCTTTCTCAGTGATTCCATCAGTCTTACGTTTTTCTTTGCTTCATCCTGCAGCCCTTGGATTAATTTTTCATGTTCTCTTGCTATTTTTCAGATATCTTTCTTACCTGGTTGCTAGTCACCTTCCTGTCTTATAGATGTGATATTCTATCCTTGCCTTCATTCACTCTGCTGCATACTTTCAATGGAGTTTTTAATCTCCTGGATTTCCATTTGGATCTGTTTTGTTGATTCCATTTCATGTCTGTATTTGCCATTTATGGTTTCCATTGTTTTCCTGAGCTCCTATATTTGTTTATCTGTGCCTGACTTTAGGTCTTTCACTTTGATCATCATTTCTTTTTGAACCTTAAAGATTATTTTTTCTATAGGCTTGTCCATTTGTTTTTTCACTTCTGTTGCTATTATTTCAGAGAGTTTCATTTGTTAGCTTCTGATTTCATCTATCTCTTTGTGCTCTGGACTTGTCCTAGGTGGGTTGGGAATCTGGGGTTGCTTGCTTTTTTGTCTTGTCATATTCTATTTTATTTTGTTTTCTGTGTTGATGTCTGTAGATTCATTATGGTAGATAGCCTAATCACCAGTGTTGATGCTTTCCTTGGAGAGGTCTGTTCCTTTGAATGTCTTCTAAAGATAAGTAGTTCTTGGTCTTTATGTCTATCCTAAGAACTTACCTTCCCAGTGTACTAAGAATGAGGAGTTACTATCTGTTTGGCTTAGGGCCCATTCCTTTGGACTATGGTGATGGTTATGACCCCTTACAATCACAGTGTTGCCATATGGTACTGGTTATAGCAGGTATGAAATCCTGGCTAAAGTAGTTCGGTTAGCATTAACAATAGAGTCAAGTACAACCTGGCTACTGAGAAGCTATGGTAACTATTAGCCTGATATATATAACTGTAGGCAGAAGTTCTACAGATATATAATATAATCCAACTTATACCAGGAACTGGTATGCAATGATTTTCTACTTAGTAGAGTGGCTTTACCCTATTTGGGTAGGGGGTTCAAGAGGATAGGGGTTAGGATGGAGAGATGAATGAGGCTGAATATGGTAGGAGCAAGGTTGGAAGGCATAGCATTAGCATACTCATGCAGGTTTTGGGTAAATGTAGGACACAGGAGCGGAAGATTTGAGGAGAAGGCCTAGGAATTTTGAAGTGAACCAGAAAGAAAAGAGACAGTGTTTACTCACATGAAAGCATCGTAAAGGTAAGTGAGATAATTGACGAAAAAGAGAAGGACAAGTAAAATAAAACCAAAAGAAAGGTTAGAGTTCTAAATCATGAACAAGAGAGAAAAGAAGGAAGAAAAGAAAAAGGATACAAAAACCACATCTACTACAAGAAACAGTAAACAAAAATATCCTTGCATACCAAAAAAATCATACAGATAGAAAAACAAAACAAGACAAGACAGAACAGAAAGAAAAAGAGGAAAGGTAAAACAAATAAACAAGAAACAAACAACAAAAACAAATGAAATAAAAAAGAAAAACAAAACAAAGCATTAACCTAGCTGAATACCAAGTGGGAAAACAATCAGACAGAGAAAAATTAAAGTAGTGAAATTCCTCTAGTGTCTATAGTTCTGTAGTAGGTCCAAGTCAGATCCCAGAAATGTGTACAGGTTGATTTTTGCTGGGTTTGGGTCTGATCTTTGTCCTTGAATTTGGAAGATGGAATTAGTTTTCTGTGGCTGGAGTTCTCCCCAGTCATTTAGAAAAGAAAAAAAAAAGAGAGAAACTACAAAAAAAGTGAAGGAGGAAGCCCTACCCACCACCTTCTATTCTTCATGTCTTTGTCCCCCAGTACAACACTGGTTCTCTTAACTTACCACCTGTATATTGTTACCATGGCATGAGACATTTCCACACTTCTAGGCCTGCCTGTTCATTGTGTGCCTAATAGCCAGGGTCCTACTATGTCACTGGTGTTCCTGTAGGTCTCCTGGTCCTGAGTTCTGTTAGTGGAGGGAGGGAGAGGCAGATCTCAGACTCTTTTTGCCAGCTACTGCCATCCCAGGTCGAAGGAGTGAGGGAGGAGTTGAACTCAGACTCCTTTAGCTAGCCGTTCCTGTCCTGGGTCAATGGAGCTCTCTGTGATTTCAAGCGTGTGGTTATCTTCTGGGTCTACAATTTTGTGGTAAAATCCAATTCAAGGTGTGACTCTGGAGATGATTTTTAATAGGGGAGTGGAGCTAGAAAATGAATTAGAGTGTGCAGGGAAAGTCTTCTACATTTTAAGGGAGGAGGAGGAGACTTTGCAATCATAAAATTCATCTGGAACCAGAAGAGACCTTGAATAGCAAAAACAATTCTGGGCAACAAAGGCAAGGCAAGACACATCACAATCCATGACTTGAGATTACACTACAAAACTACTATGATAAAATCAACATGATACTGGCAAAAAAAAAACCAGATCTGAGGATCAGTGGAACAGATTAGAAGATGTAGACACAGCTACAAACACACTCAACCACCTTGTCTTTGACAAAGGGGTTAACATGTTCACTGGAAGAAAGATAGCCTTTTTAATACATGATGCTGGAAAAAATGGCTCTCCATATGCTGAAGACTAAAACTACACACATACCTATCACCATGCACTATACTAGAGTCAAAACGGATCAAAGATTTCAATACTAAAACAGAAACACTACACCTACTGGAAGAGAAAGTAGCTAGAAACCTTGAAGACATAGGGATACGCAGAAAGCTCATGAACAAAAGCCAAACTGCACAGAAAATACTTCAAAGAATCAACAACTGGGATCTCATCTTATTACAAAGTTTTTGCACTTCAAAAGAAATGACCAACAGAATGAAAAGAAAACCCATAGACTGGGAACAAATTTTAGCCAACTACCCCTCAGACAAAGGACTTCTACCTAGAACGTATAAAGAATTTTTAAATATCAGGCCCCCCAAATTCAAAGACACAATCAAAAAATGGGCCTCTGAGATGAATATACACATCCCAGATGAAGAAATATAAATGGCAAATAAATATATGAAAAAATGTTCAACATCATTTGTCATTCAAGAGATGCAAATTACAATACTGAGGTTCCATCTCACCCCAGAAAGAATGACTATCTGTTATGGTTTGTGTCTGCATGTCACCCCAAATCCTCATGCAGTTATTTGGTGGCTTTTAGAGTTTATGACTGATCCATGATCCAATGCTGGGATTATGGGTGTGAGAGCTACACCTGCCTTAGGGCAGATAGTTTGTATATGTAAGGGAGAGAAAGAGGCTGCCGGCCGCCATTCCTGCCGCCGCTCCTCCCTTTTGCTCTTGTTGTTTTTGCTGTGCTCTGCCGCCACGAACTGTTGCCCTCTGCCACGTGCCACTCTGCCTCACAAGTATGCACTGAAACCTCCACGAAGTGTAAGCTAAATAAACCTTTCCTTCCTTCATTTTTGGCATTGGGTATTTTGTCTCAGGAACAAGGAAAATTAACCAAGACATCATCGTTTAAAAATCAGGGCTAGGGATATACCTCAGCAGCATAAGCACCTGCCCAGGAAGTGCAAGGTCCTGAGTTCAATTCCCAGTACCAAAAAAAAAAAAAAAAGAAAGGAAAATAATAAACGATCAACTGATAATAAATGTTGGTGGTGCTGTGGGGGAAAAGGAACTATTCTTCATTCTTGGTTTCACCACGTGATGGGTGAAACCACTGTGGAAATTAATGTGGAGATTTCTCAGAAAACTAGGATTGGAGGTCCCATTTGACCCAGCTACTCCTCTTCTGGGTATTTTACCAGAATAATTAAAAACATCACACCACAACAATATATGTACACCTATGTTTATAGCAGCACAATTTGTAATAGCTAAATCTTGGGAAGAACCCAAATGCCCATCAACTGAGGAATGGATAAAAAAGGTGACATTTTTATACAATGGAGTATTACTCAGCTGTAAAGGATAAATTCTAAGCTTTTATAGGTAAATGAAAACAACTAGAGACCATACTCATCAGTGAAATAAATGGCTTGCATGTGTAAACACCACATTGCCTCCCTAGTGTAAGAAATTGAAAGAGTAAGTAAGATCCAAAATGCACAATAGATATTATGAAAGGGAAAGAAATTGCTCAAAAGGAAAAAACAACTGGGATGAGGGAAAGGAGAAAAGAAGGAAGGGAAAAGAAAAAATATATATACATATGTATGTATTTCTATATATACATATACACACACACACACAAGATAGCTAAGATAATTTTTATTCATTCATTGAAAAAAATGGTTTGTGCTTATATTATTTGACCAATTTTGCATGTCTATATCTTTTAATCTGAGCGATTACTTTGAAGATAATAATATGCAATATAATAACATTGTTAATTTCCTGTTATCTTGTTTTGAAATTCTGTATCATTGGTTTTTTCTCTCTTTAAAAAAAGATCTAGAAAAAAGGCTCTAGGTAGAAAGATTAACACACACAAAGCCCTCGAGGCTGGCACAGGCTTTTGTAGTCAAGGAATAGAAAGGCCAGTATAATAGAAGAGCAGTAGGAAAGGCTGAGTGTCAGGAGCAAGGGGAGTGGCCCAAGATGGGTCTAAGAGGTACATGGCAGCAGTGAGGTTGTGGTAAATGACTCATAGGAAGGCAATAATGGAAGCTCAAAATTATAAAGGAAGTTGTTGCAGTAGTACTAGGGGCTTGGACCCTGTTGGTGACCTTGGAGTAGGAGTTAAGTGTGTGAATTCCAGATGCATTTGGGTGATCAAGTCAGCAGGGCTTGCTGGTATATTGTATGAAGGGGATGAATAAAAAATCAAGAATCAAGGATGGCTCTGCATGATTTTAGCTTGTGCAACTGAGTAGATGTTAGTGCCATTTGCTGAGGGGAAGGGAGTCTCAAACCAGAAGTTAAATGTTTTCAACTTGCTAAATCTGAGATGCCCAGTACACAAACATGTGGAGATGTCGTATGTCCAACTGGATATGAGTCTAGAGCTTAAAGGCAAGATCAAGACTGAGAACATGAAGGGCTGTCCACAGCAACGCAGAGTGTATTCTTGTTACCTCTCCTTGCCTTGGAGGAACCACCATTTTTTCCTGTCTCCATCTAACATCCATTTCATCCTGCTAGATGTAGGTGGGGGTGAGATGGTAGGGACAGAGGTTTTGGAGCAGGAATGGGAGGCAAGCATAGTGTTGGTCACCACAGTCCAATGAACAGGCCCTTTTTTGAGGGGCCATATGTATTTTCAGGCTCCATCTAATTTTTCAGGTCTCATTTTAAAGGTCACCTTGTCAGAAAGACTTCTGTGACATCTTATCTAAAGTGAATTTTCTCCCTGAGTCTCCGCCTCATGACTGCTGTAGCTTTTTGACCCACATTCTGTTGGTTTCATTCAAAGAACCCAAAATCATTAGTTTGAGTTCACTGTTTCTTGCCTCTATTGGAGAGCACATTTAACTTCAGGTTGGAAAGAAATATGTCTGTGTTTTTCATCATCATACCAGAACCAGCACAGTGTCCAAGGGCATAGTAGCTGCTCAATAAATATATGCTGAACAATTTAATGAGAAGTCTCTGAGCTATCATGGCTTAGAGTGGATTAACTGAAGCTCTAAGAATGGCCTGGGGGCAGCCTTTTTAAACTCTCAGCCCAAGAAAAATAAGATTTTAAAGACAGCGCAGGAGGATTAGAGATGTAGCTTAGTAGTACAGCTCTTGCCTAACATGTACAGGGACCTAGGTTTCAACTCTAGCACCACCAAATAAATAAATAATGAAGACAGCACAGGGAACATTTATCAGGAAGTGCAGAAGCAAACTGTGTGACAAATTTCCAAGCCCTGCTGGACAGAGGAGGTCATTTGCATTAACTGCTTAGCACCGTGGCATATGCAGACTTGTTAGCAAAATCAGACATGGTCCAGACATGGATGGATCCACTCCAACCTCCTGCTAAGCCCCCAGACGGAAGATTTTTGTAAGCATCTTGTGTTGTTCTCATGAGATGTCCTAGCCAACAAGCTGAAAAACCATGTGGCTATATGCCAACTGCGTTTTAAATCTAGCTCCTTACATGGAAAATGAAATTGAGAAAGAATTTAAGAATTCTAACCAGAATCTGTCCGCTGCAGGGGAGAAAGCTATTTTTATGTTACAATCCAACACACTGGAGAGTTCTGGGAATGTAATGTGTGTCCAGCTTCTATCAGAACGCTGGAATTAGAAGCAAAGCACAACCTCTCCTGCTAAGAGAAAGCTCAAAATGTCCCATAGGTTTCTCTCCTCCCAGTCTATCCAAAGATAGAAGGGATATAGTGGGTCTGGTTAAGAAAGAAGTCATCAAAATAATAGAAAGGGCCCAAGGAGAAGTTGAATGAACAATTTTAACTTCAAAAAGTTTTAAAGAGGCTTGATGTATGTGTGTGAAGTAGCTGGTGCGGGAGGTGGAAGGTGAAGGGTCCACCACCATAAGAGGTCAGAGTCCATGGGGTGAGGGCAACCACGATGTATGCATGGAGATGCTAGAGTTTGTTTCTCTTTTGAAATACAAAACTGGTGAACACTGGTGAACATCTTCAGATATTCTACTCATCATCACCAGTGTTCATTTTGGTGAGATTTTAAAAAGTTTGTCTCACACTAAATGGTTAGCATGATAAAGTACTAGAAACATCTAGGTGTACCAATCACCATTTCTTAGGGGAATGAAAAGCAGATAAGGGAGGGGTTAAATGTTTCCAGCTTAAGCTTCCAGGAAAAAGGAGTTGGTGACTCCTCATGCCTAAAATTTCACCAAAACTGGATTATTTGAGAGCTATAAAATGACACATACCACCCAATGGCGCTTGCTATCTGACATTGAAATGGTCAAAATGAGTTGAGAACAGACGTTTTCTTCTCAGGAATATAGATGATTCTTTGAGAAATGCTATGTTGTTACTTTTTGGGTTCTGCTATTTGGGTTATAATGTTCCCTTTACCACCACTACCTCAGAAATAAAGAAGAGTGCTCCAGTCCTAACTCCACTGCCAAAGTGGAGTGGTAAAGCGATGAATGACGTGCATGGGCTGAGCACAGATACCCACAGCTGACACAGGAATTTCACAGCAGAGAGAGACACCAAGCAGTGGGGGTTGGGGCTGTGTGAGACTCCTGTCTTTCTGTATTTCCCTGAGCTGAAAACCATCACGGCTTTCCCGTCTCCCCAGGTCCCACCTCCAACCTGTCAGTGACCCTTGCTGCATGTTACAAGTGGGCGGTCAGCCCCTCCTAACACTGTCTGAGTTAAAGGATGAATGGGAGGAAGATTCTGTAGTGAAGGAAGGGCAGACATTCTACTCATCCTCACCAGTGTTCATGATCAAAACAAGAAAAAAAATGATAAAATTTTAAGAATTGTTTTCTCTTAAAATGATGTGCTGCTTCCCTCTCTGAAGTCCCCTATGGCATATATTCTTGGCAAGCAGGCGAGCTGGGTGGATCTAAAGGCTTATGCCTCTGGGGTGTTGATGTGGTTACCTGGATGAAAGCTGTGGAGGAACTAGGATAGCCCCTCCCTCCAACTGATGCTTAGAAAAACTTTCCACTTGGCTTTGGGCTGGGCAACCCAGTGATTTGCAACTGCTTGCCTCTTCCAAACTAAACATTTGGGCCTGCGTTTATTAACTCCAGTGAAAGTAACTGCCTTGAGGAATCCAGAGCAAAATCATACAAAGAAAACCAGCTTTAAACACAGCTGGTAAATGAGTGTGGGATTTCAGGGAAGCTGCTCTTTGGAAAATATCCAGATTCTTGAGCAACTATTAGAAAGTCAATCCTCTTAATCTATTTTCAGGGGCCATGTTGAAAGTAATATAGGTATAAAAAGGATCAATCAACTGATTGGATGATTGATTGATTTTAAATTTTGTCGATGGAGAAACCAGTATAGTAAAGCTAAATCACCTCCATGGCATTGCAGAGAATACATTTCTGCTGAATAAGAGTAAAACTCAGCACTGTGTTGTAGCCTCCCACACTGATGGCCTTTTGCTTGTGAAGCATTCTTTGCATCATTGGAAATTTCTCTCTGGAGCCTGGACGACTAGCAAAGAGAAGATAACCACATGTTTGTGTTCCCCCAAATGCATAATCCTAATCCCCAGTGTGGTAGATTTCAAGGTGGAGCCTTTGGGAGGTAATTGGGACATGAAGGTGGAGTCCCCATGTTGGGATTAGTGCCCTTTTAAGAAGGAACAAGAGTGTGAATATAAATTAGGAGATGTGATAAACAGTGTGAAATGAAAGCAAACTGCTTGAAGGTGGGGAGCAGCTGGGATGGGGAGAGGGAGAGAAGGAAGAAGGTGATATGTATGTATGTATGTATGTATGTATGTATGTATGTGCAGGATGGCTAACATAGTTGTACTACCGACTTATGTCACTTTATTGTAAGAAACAGTTAATGATTAGTTGTTTGATCAGTCTTGCATTTCTATATTTGTTTTCCTAAGTACATACTTTGAAGTTATCAATATGTAATACAACAACCATTGTTAATTCCCTGTCACCTTGTCTGTAAGTCACTTTTGATTGTACTATTCTGGTGCTACTTTGTAAGTGGCTGTCTGTTTGTTAATATGTTTTTGTTCTTTTACTTTTAAAAATAAAAACAAAGGAAGGAACAACAGAGATTGCTATTTCTTTCTATCATGTGAGGATACATAATCAGATGGCTGTCTGCAAACCAGTAAGTGGCTCTCACCAGCAACCAAATCTGCTCATGCCTTGACCTGAGACTCCCAGTCTCCAGAACTGTGAGAAAGAACTATTTGTTGTTTGTGCCTCATGGCCCATGGTATGCTGTTATAGAAGTAAAAGTTGACTGAGACAGACAGCTTTCTAAAGAAGGGATTAAATATGGATTGGAGTTGGCCTATAGAGTCTTCAGAACTCTTTCTGACCCTGAATTTCTCTGCACTCATAGTTGAATCTTCTCAGCTCCTTGCTGAATGTTGACTATATCAAGCAGACTGTGGGTAATTTATCAGTGTTCTTATGATTTGAAATTCCCTTCAGAGTTGCCAATTGTCCTTCATAAAAAGACCAAGACAATAGTGGAGGTGGTAAGGAAATGGTAGTGATATGATAACCATATCTGAGAGGATGTACCGTCCTTCCCACAGGACATGCTTTTACATTAGTAAACTGGGTTACTAGAGCTTAGTTGAATTAGGATGGTTCTGTGGTGGCACCCCAAGTTTCCCAGCTCCTGGTACTCTTGTCCTGTGTACTCTATATCATACCTCCAGGCATGGGGTAGGAACTATGACTTGCTAATCAATAGCATGTAATGGTGGGATGGGTCACTTCCATGTTGAGGTGACATTAGACTGTACCTTCCATCTTACTTGTAGACTTTCTCCTTGATCCTCTTGACTTCCATGCTTGATGGTAAACGGCTATGGTGGACAGACCCACCTCGGGCCTTTCACAACCGACAGGAAGCTGATTCCTGCCAGCAATCATGTGAGCTTCAACATGGAGCCTTCCCAATGAGCCTTCAGGTAAGACTGCAGCCTTGGCCAACAACTTTGTTGCAGCCAGTGACAGACCCTGAAGCAGAGACCCTTCCCCTCAAGTCATTCCAAGATCTTGTCAATAGCATACTAGGACAAGTGTGCACTTTTTTAAAACCACCACGTTTGTGAAGCTCCATCAATTTAAGTATTTACACTTGGAACCGCTTAGCAATATTGTTATTCCAAGTACCTGAACTTACATCTTGTTACCGTGGTAGTCCCAGAATAAAGCATTTATTCCAAAGAGAAATAGTATCTTTCACTCTCAGAGCAGCAATTTCTCAATCCGGGCTGCATATTATCATCATGTGGAAGGTGTTTTGTTTTGCACTGTTTGGCTTTTCCTTACTTTGTATTTAACACCTATGCTAGAGCCCCGCTTGTTGGAAGGGGTCACTTGGCGTGTACACTTTTATTTACAGCACCCAGTTGTTCCTAGTGGGCAGCCAAAGTGGAGAACCATGAGTTCAGAGCTATATTATATAATTGTCTGGCACTTATACAGTGGCAGTTTTGCCCTTGTTTACATCATCCAAAGGTTCAGAAATATTGACGTCCACTCCAAGAATATTCAGCTACACAATTAAGAATTTTTTTTAATAAAAGGAAAGGACATTTCTGTGTCTGGTTTGAATTTTCCCATTTTATTGGACAGGAAAAAAAGAAAATGCCAGGCCATGGGGTTTGTGCCCAGCCATCTGGCAACTGGAGACATATCTCAGAGGGACAGAGTGATGCAGTCAGCTCATGCCCTTTAATGGAGATTGGGATTAATTGAAAAACCCAGATAATCAGAAAGTTTCATTTTAATTCCTTTTTTGAACCTTTAGCAAAAGCCAAAGAAACTCCTGGACCAGTGAGTTTTATCCCTTTGCTATGTGCAGAATGTGGTGCCAAAGCCAGCCAGTTCTGTAGATGCTAAAGGTTAGCAGAAAAAGGGTTGGGTGGGAAAGAATAGCAGGAAGCCTTTCTGATTCCCTTCATAGATAAACAGAGTCTGTGCAACCAGGAAGTGACCTTACCATACTGCTTCCTCTGTAGGTTGGCTGGATGAGGTGGGGCAATAAATGGTATTATTCAAGGATGTTTTGTATGATCTTATACTCCAGGAAAGGTGGGAGCTAGAAAGAGTCTGAATTTTTATACACAGAACTAATAGCTGCAGCTCATGACAGTTCAGTTGCTGTAGGGTATAGCCATGGAAGACTCTGTTCTAGAGGTGGGATTTTCTTTGAGACTGCATCCAGGAGGACTTAAAACCCACACAACCAACAGTTCTGCTGCTGGCCAGGGATGAGGCAAGATGGGAAACCAGGGTGCAAGGAATAAGAAGGCTGAATATCTTAGTTACTTTTCTTTCATTGCTGAGACAAAATACTTGATGCCCAAAATTAAAAAAGAAAAAAGATTTATTTAGCTCACAATTTGTGGAGGTTTTGGTCCATAATCAGCTGGCTCCAAGGCAGAGTGGTATGGCAGAGGGGCAACTGCTCATGGTGGTGGAAGACAGCAAAAGTAATAAGAGCAAAAAAGGGAGGGCCAAGCCTCTTTTCTGTCCCTTTTATTGTATGCAGGCTACCCACCCTAGGGCAGGTACAGCACTCACACTTCCAATCTCAGCACTAGACAATGAACTAGTCATGAATTCTAGATTCAGCTGCCTTCAGAAAGCTGCCCCTATGACTGCATGAGGCTTTGCGGGGACATCTAGACACAAATCATGAGAATGAGTAATGGAGAGAGCTGTTCTTTGGCTCCTTCCCATAATATTTCCAGTCTTACTACGCTGGGGGGCCTGGTACAGGATGACGCCCTCTTTGCTTCTTTGTTGTTTCCTCCCCACGCATTTAGTGTCACACTGTGTTTGCCACAAGCTGAGGCTGCCATGAGGGAACTTACAAAACCATAAGAGGACAAACACAAGAGCTACTCACAATGAAATGTGGACAGTGGTAGAATGAGTATGTCTCCAAAATGCTACAGGATCCCGGAGGGAGAAGTAACCCGTCCCAGTTAGGGGGTCATGAACCCTTCATTCAAGGAGGTTTTGGTGACAGTTTTGCAAAATGGTGTGAATATACTTAACACTGTTGAACTGTGTCCTTAAAAATTCTTACCTCTTAACCATCTTAACCTATTATGTCTTTGACCACATTATTATTTTTTAAATACTTAGCAAAACTTTCCAGTTGGCATAGACTTGATAGCTATTTATTTCTAACCTATAAAATTTTAAAAAACTATGATATTCACTATGGAGAGTGGAGTCATGATAGGTTTTGAGCAAGATTTTGATACATGATACAGATTTTGATACATGATACATGATACATTTTGATACAGGGGTTTTCTCAGGTAGGGGTGGACAAAAGGAGATCAAGGCAGAGGGGATGGTATAAGCAAAGTTGTTGGGTGCTGGCTGAACTGGGATGTTTGGTAAATTGCATTTGGTATGGTTCATGGTGAAGGGACATGAGGTGAAAATGAGATTTAAAAAAATTGACATGAAATTTACATAACAAAAATCTCTATTTTAACTGTCTTAAAGTGTGGAATTAAATGTTTTTAGCTTACATTCACAATTATATGCAAACAGTTACCATTATCTAATTCCAGAATGTTTTATTACTCCAGAAGAAATTCTGTACCCACTCCCCACTCACCTTTAAGACCTGGCAACCACTTATCAACTTTCTGTCCTTTTGGGCCTCTGATTGTGTATGTGTTAATCTGCTTGATGGTGTCCTCAAGTCTCCTGGTCCCCGTTCATTTTTCCTTATTTTTTTATTTATCTCTCTTAGCTTGAATAATTAATCTCAAATGACTAATTTTCAAATTAACTGATTTTTATTCTGCCCATTCAAATCTGCTATTGAATTCATCTAGTGAAATATTCATTTCAGTTATTGTATTTTTTAACTCTGTAACTTGTGATTCTTTTTTATACTTTCTTGCTATTCTGGTTGGAGGATATGCTGTCCTCTCCTTCTCTCCCTCCCTCTTTCCCTCCCTCTGTCACTTCCATTGAACTCAGGACATTGCATATGCTAAGGATGGGCTCTTCTAGTAAGCTACAAACCCAGGTCCTATTCTCCTGATTTCTATTTTGTGTACTATTTATCTATTTTAGCAGTACCAGAAAGAATATTTAGGATTTCCTTTTGACTTTTCCTGACAGTTATTCTTAATTCCATGGTTCATGAGTCAGTGTGTACATTTACCTGATAAAAAGAATGCCTGTCCCTACTATTTTCATAGAAGCTGGGAAAGTAACCCCATACATGGGTTAACAGACTCTTTCCAAGGTTTACTGAGATGGACTTGTACCCAAGTACCATTTACTACCTGATCTCCTTTAGCATTACCTCTGACTCTTGTTGCTAGTTCAGCAACAGTTGCTATAATTTCACAAAGACTTTAGGATTCCCTTACTTTGATGTACATTCCCACTGGTAAGCATCTTTAGCTCCCTTTGCACAAGTCTAGGAAGACTGATGACATGCTGTAATGTTAGAGGGTGGTCTTTAAGGGATCTGACCAGCCTTTGGCCTATCTTTAATCAAGGGAACTTTGACTTACCTTGGTCTTGGAATCAGTTTAAGGGTTGTGGCTCTCTGATGAGATAACTCAAATTAGACTTCTGTTTACAATATGTAGATTGATAGATTGATTGATTGAGATTTCAGTTATAGAGATGAGCCTGACATTCAGTAAAATGTCCATTTATTCTTCATTCCTGGGAATTCTATGATCAATCATTCGGATGATCTCTTTGGCTCTGCTTCCTATTAAAGATAATGTACCCACTTTGTTTCTGAGGGCAGGGCAGGAACAGATTGGGATCCTTATGAAATATCTGTCTCAGGTGAGGACATTACATGTTTTTATACCCTAGGGCCCCATTATCCACATAGAGATCAGGGACCAACTTTAAGGGAACATCTATCTCGTTCATCTCTAACCTTCAGAGGACGCTGACTGACCTCTGTGTTTCTCAAGGATGCCAAATTTCAACACTTTCAAAAGCAAAGCTCTAGATCTTCTCAGATACCAAATTAGGACTAGGTGACTAGGTTACAACTTGAGCTTAATCCCTCTAATACTTTGAATTATTTTATCAAAATTATACCTAGGACTTTCTGGCACCTCAATTTTATCCAGTGTCATACTCCGAAGTCCACATTTTAAGTAGCTGAGCAAACATTTAGAATCATTCCCAGTTGCCTGAGCCAGTCAGTGCATTGAATCTAGAATCACTTTCAAATACACAATAAATTCTGTGTAATCTAAAATTAGATTTTCCCCTCTGCCGTTTAGGAGAGACACTAAATATCCATTCCCACCATATAATCCCTGGGCTTTAACCAATAAAGTTAGCAAAATACTTAAATTCTTTTGGTACATTAATCTTTCCCCAAGTATAACTTTGTGATAAACTTCATGTGCAGTTACTCTAATTATAGGTTTTCAGGTAGGGTGGGCAGGACCAATGTCATGGGCCTCTGACCAGGGCAGTCACACTGAACCTCCTGTTCAGAAAACTCTCTCACTTGCTATAGGGCTTTGTTGTCACTGCTTTGAAATTCTCAACAACTTTTTAACAAGGGCCTAAGAATTGTCTTTCTGCATTGGGATATGCAAACTATGGAGCCATTTCTGAGGGCTCACCCCATATCCATAAACACTCAGTAGATGTTACTTGTAATAATTTGTATTATTAATGGCAGGAGGAACTTGGGCTTTTATGAAATATCTAGTTGCATATTCCTTAAGAAAAGTGGGGTTAGCTTCATCAGACTGGGAAGGAATTGCTGCTTCAGCTAGCAGGGGCAGGAGGTCAGTAAGATTTATGAGTTCAGAGTAATCAGACTTAATGTCTCCGGTAAGATTTTTGAAACCATTCTTGTTTTGTGAGTTTTTTTATGAGTTTGGTAATATGACTTCACCCTAAGATGCCCCATATTTGTTTTTTGGTTATGTTGCCTTTGTGATTAAATAAATGAAATTTTCTGAGTTTAGATCAAGAATTTAAAACCTTAAGCCTGTTATTTATGGTTTTTAAAAAATTCTCTAGTATAGCTATAAGAATCATTCAACTCATAGTTCAGTGAACTGCTCTCTAAAGCTAATCAGAACTTAACTATTTCCAAAACCAATCAAGTTAGTTAACTCTTTCTGAAATTCCAATTGCTTTGAGGGTATGTTGCTTGTGACCACTTCTGGTACCAGTTACTGAATCATTAATGATAGAGACTTGAAATAACAATGACTCAAGATGGAGAATTTTCTTTCAGAGATACTAAAGCCAGACTGTAAACATTTCAAGGCTGATCAGGTACAGTTTGGCCCCTTTAACTCTTTTCTCTGTCATATATAGCAGTATAGGATTCCTGCCCAAGTGATTCCTTTATGTCACAAGATACCTGTTAGTGCTCCAGCCACCACATACAAGTTTAAGTAAAGAAGGAAAAGAAAAAGAAGGAAGGGCACAGAGAGTATCTGCTGGCTAATTAGGCACACTTCACTTTTCATACAAAGTCTACTCAATGACTACTCCTTCCATCTCATTGATCACTCAGTGAAAGGCTCAAAAATATAGCCTAGGAAAACAGTTCTAGTATAATTGGGTACATTGCTGCCACACTACATAGGGGTTCTGTTAGTAAAAACAAAAAGGAGGGAACAGGTACTGTGAGGCACCTGTCTCTGAATATGCTAAGGCATTTTCTAGATCTTGCTGGATTATGCTAGATGTCCATTTATTCTTCTCTGTAATGTCCTCACCTGAGATATGGTTGCCACTATCCTTATGTAGTTACATAAATTTAGAGTAATTAAAATTCAGTTCATTAGTAACATGAGTCATATTTTAAAAGCTAAAGATATTAGTCACCATCTTGGACAGCACACACATGCACATGCACACACACACAATATATATATATACATTTTTCACCATTATTGTAGAAAATTCTACTGGGAACGACTGGTATATACTTTCATTAACTACAGACATAGACATTTGATATTAGTTTTTTTGTTGTGTGTTTAATTGGTAAATCTAAGATTATGTGAAGACTAGCAGAATGATTTGACAGTGACCAGGAGATGGGATGGGGGAGAGGGACGTAAAAAGGGGAAGAAAAGTTTTAGTAATAAGTAGGAAATCATGCCCCAGGCTCCAGACTTATTGTTTGAGAGGATCAGGGAGGAAATATCTTCAGCAGCAGATCACTGGAGAGTAGCAGTACAGACTAACTCTGGTTCTGATGGGCCAAGGAGGCACATGCGAAATGATCAGATGGAAGCCTATGCTTGTAGATGTAGGAATTTCCATTATAGGGCCGGGTGTAATGGTGCACAGCTGTAATACCAGCACTCTGGGAGGCTAACACAGGAGGGTTGCAAGTTTAAGCCCAGATCTGGAAACTGACTGACTTAGACCATATCTCAAAATTTTAAAATAGAAGTTTTTTTAAGGGCTACAGTAACTATAGACATAGACATTTGGTTATTAGTGGGGATGTAGGTCAGGAGGAAGGCTTTGTGTTCAATCACAAGTACTGAAAAAAACTCCATTACACAGAGCCAGGGTAATGACCCTAAGGAGAGGCAGGGCTGCAGACAGCAGCTCTTGAGCTGTGGTCTTTGCTTAGGATGAATAGCTGTGCGTATGGCTAGTTGATAAAGACAAGGGTCCCTAAAGCGGCAAATACTTATGATAAAAGAGAGGAATATTGAAGCCAGGCACCTTAGCCTGTAACAAAATACCTGAGACTGTAATGTATAAAGAGTAGAAGTGTTTTTGGAGGGCAAGATTTCCAAAAGCAAGGAATATCTGTTTGGCATCTGCTTAGAGCCTCTTGTGGTCGGCATCTCATGGCAAGACAGAGCAAGGGTACCAGCTTAGGTGTTTCTTCTTCTTAGAAAATCTCTAATTCCTCCCTAGGGGTCTTACCCTCATGACATCATCACCTCCAAATGCTATCAACATGAATTTGGGGATTGTTTCCAACACACAAACTAGTGGAGGACACATCAGACCAAAGCACCAGGTTTTAGGGAGATCAGTATGAACTCCTGTGTAAGAGGGAAAGGCCATCCTGTGGACACTGGATGTGGCTGGTAGGCACATGGGGTGAGCAGATGGACAAGACCAGACAGTATGAGCAGGGAAGGGATTTGAGGGAACACATTTCTGAGGGGCTCTGTTTCATTGGTAAATCTGCAGAAAAAACCATTGTGTGTGATTGAAAGGCAGATAGAGGGGTTCTCGGGAATAAAGAAAATGAGAAACGTCTAGAAAGTTCTGTGGTGAATAGAAAAATAAGGATCAAAAATTCAGATAAAGATTGACAAGAAAATTATATGTAATTTCACCAAATTCTCATATCATGACACACACTGTGCCTTTCTGGCAAGTATTAATAATACAAATTGTTACAAGTAACATCTACTGAGTGCTTATGATATCAGGCACTGAACCACACATTTGAAAACCTCTATCAGCCTTTGGGTGAGGAGTATGATTATCTGCGTCTGGGTGAGCAAGGACAGATAGAAATAATGTTGAAATGAGAGAGAAGTGAAGTGGATTTGAATCCCTGTCTAATCGCCTTGTAGCTGAGTACCTTGAGCAGTTTAATTTCTTGAAGCTTTAGATTTCTTGTGGTGAGGAGGGGTTAGGATCTGTACTTACAAAACTATTAAGAATATTAAATAAGATTGCGAAAGCTAACGTATGCTGGGTGCTTGCTTTTTAAAAACATAGAATATGAATTGTTGGTGCTAGGAGTTTAGCTTAGTAGTAGAGTTTTTGCAAGACCCCAGGTTCAATCCCCAGCACTGAAAAAAAAAAAAAAGGAGCAAGAATTGTTGCTGAGCCAAACCACTGATTCAAAGTCAATGTAATTTGACTTTGAATTCTTTTCCTGCTGTCAGGCAGGTATCACTAGTGTGGAGTGAAGCCTGGGGTTAAAGAAGAAAGCAGTAGCCCCTGCCTGAGCAGGGTTCCTGTAGAAGGCACTCACATCCTAAGGCACCATGACAGCCACGAAAAGCTCATTCCCACACTCACTGTGGTCCGTATGCTGCCAGCCTGTGACTTCCGGGGACCGTAGTTTAAAGATCCTCGATTCCATCCGCTTGTCCCTTATTGTGTGATCTTGGAAAAGTCACTCGGGCTCTGCATGCCACAGACAGAAACTAGACAATGGGTTGTGTTCTGGAGAAGGTGTTATGACTGGCTGGCTAAAGCATGTGAAATTCTGAGTAATTCTTGCAGTTGGCACTGTATGAGGTATAAAAGTTTCTAGTAGCATAAAATTAACAGTTGGCAAGGGCTGCGGTACGACAATGCAGCAGATAGTGGGACCTGGGGAGACCCCTTTGGCAGCAGACCTGAGCGCCACTCCAATGACATTGATTGATGACACCGCTTGTCCCCTGTGAGAAACAAGGCAGGATAACACTGCTTTTTCTGCAGGTGTGCAGAGAGATGGGAACCCAGGGACAAACAGGCTTAGGCCACATCCAGATGAGGACAGCAGAGCAGGCTTGTACACAGTCTCCTACATGCCTCAGGTGTGACTCATAGGCATTTTCCCCAAAGGATCCAGATCACTTTTCCAGGCAAAGTTAGAAATCTTCAAATCTCCCTAACCCCAAAGAAACTCAGCTGCCTTGTTGTTGCGATTGAAATTGTTGCTCACGTTTATTGAAAAAGCAGAACATAATGCATCCATAGAGATCCAGCTTGCACAGTTCTCCAAGCCCAGCCTGTAAATCACCCCTAGACTTCCAAATTGCGTGACTGGAAGCAAACTACTTTAATAAAATGTGCCCAGGAAGAATGAACTAGAAGATGCACCTTCTACCATAGCACACCATGAAGAATAAAGCCAACAAGATGGGGACAAAAATTTGGCAACCAGGTGCCCCTGGACAGTTGTTCCCCTCTCATCCAGTTCAGGGCATAGACTTGTCCCCCAGGGCAGCAGCCTGCCACCAAGACTCAGGTGACATAAGGCTCACCACGACATCATAGACTGGCTGCCACAGCAAGCAGCGCCCGGTCTTCCTAATGACAGTGGATGACAAATCTGACATCATCTGCCATTTCCAGGGCAGAAAGTGGCATCAATAACCCTGCGGGGCCTGCAGCAGTCTTTGGGTGGCAGATCCAGATGTGGGGCCAGTGGCTTCCACAGTTATGACAGGTGGGAAGGGCACTGGTTCAGAGGGCCATTATCAAATGGTACCAAGGGATGGATGACTTCTTAGAAACCCACCTGGGACTGGATCAACTGTTCTACATGGTGCAGAGTGAATACTCTCCTTACACTTCTGTTGCCTTAAAAATGTTCTTTCTAAAGGAGGTGAAGTGTGTCAGTGGCTTAAGGATCTCTATGCCGAGTACACTGCTATGCAGCCATTACTACCAGGCGTAGATGAGCCAGGCAGCAGGAAGTGCATAAAGAAGCAGAGGTCGGAACATCTGGAAAAAGCCCTTTGGGAACCTGGATGGAAATGAGATGAGGTCATCTGATCCCATAGGTAGGGAGATGTCTGCAGAACAGAAGCTCACAGTGAGTTGGGGCAGCTCACTTCAAACACAGTCATTAGAAGCAATCATGAGCAAACAAGAAGTTAACACTTAGCAGTAGCTGAGCTAAACTGATTCAGAAACACAGTTCGATGAAAGACAGCAGCTCTGTAGAAGCAACTGCCTTCTAAATTGGGTGTCATTGGTTAACTCATGGGAGCTGGTATTGGAAACCAGGTATAATCCATCTTGTTTAACCTGCTGTTCCACCTGAGAATCAACTCCCTACCTGTGATGAGCTCATTAAGGCCCAACCTGCCTGGGCTGTTGGGGGGTGCTGATGGAGTCAGGATGTCCTGCACTGTTGTGAAGGGGCAGCCTGCTTCCAAGGGCGTGGACAAGGAGGCACCAAGGGCCTGCTTTGGCTGGGTCCTTGGGACTCAGTCTTGCCCTGGACCGGGAGTTGAGACACCCACTGACTCTGGTGTGAAACAAAGGCTGAGTCCCTGATGTCTATACACTGAGGTCTTCTCCAGCCAGGGTACTTTCTAGGCTGTTCCAGAAGCTGAGGCAGATCCTGGCCAAGCACTCGGCCCTTGAGGGTCCCGCTACCCCTAGACTTCTGGGCACCATGATTGGGGCCAGGACAGGAGGCAGCATGCAGAGTCTGAGGCACCCAGTGAGAAAGCAAGTCTTGTCATTCTATCTGGTTAGACTCTATAGAATAGAGATCTACAAGGTCTGAAACAAGGGCACCCGTGAAAGCCCGTCTCTCCCCTAGCCGTCAGGGACTGGTGCGGGCCCAGCCGCCTTGTGCACCTACTACCCGTGCCGGTAGGGGGCATGCGCAGGCTCGCGCCCCCGGGCATTGATGTGAGGGAGCGCGCCAGCCGCTGCCAGCTTTTCGCTCAGCTTCTGGTTCACCAGCTCCAGCTGGCGCCCGTTCTTCCGGGCCAGCCGCAGAGACCTCTTGACCTTCTTCACTCGCTCACGCAGCTGCTTGTTCCGCTTCTCCAGGGTAGCCACCTTCTGCTGCAGTTTCTTGACGTGGTCCTCCTCCTCAAACAGGGCCTTCTGCACCGAGGAGCACAGGAGCTGGGGACAGAGACACGGCGGGGAGAGCCGAGTAAGTCTCAGGTCTCTGCTCAGCGATCGGCGTCCCTGACCGCCCGCACCCTGGGTCAGGACAGACTCCATGCTGCCCAAGACCTCGCTGGCCCTCTGCCCCGTGAGCTGGCTCCCTGCCTCAGATACACACAGAGGCTTGCTTTTCTTTTCTATCCCTGACTTCCTTGGGGAAATTTGTTTTTTAAAAGACATTCTAAATATTTGTCACAGCAAAAAAGAACTCCTAAGTAAAGGAAGAGCCAAAAACAAAGGCACATAAAGAATACAGGTCGTTCACAGGAGAGGGAACATAACGATCCTTTAAACATGCAAGCAGATGCTCAACCCCACTTATTACAAGAGAAACGTGAGTTAAAGGCACCTGGAATTACTATTTCCACATATTAAAGAATTGGGATTTGAGGAAACAGGTGCTGGACAGAGTGTAGACCTGGATAAAGAGCAATTTAGTTCTATCAAAGTAAAAGCTGCATATATTCTTTGATCTAGTCATTCTGGGACTTTGTCTCACAGAAATAGTCTCACACGTGGGAACTGCCACGCGCACGTTACAGCATCAGTTGTTATTTAAAAAGAGTAAAAGCCATCTAAAATGCCCATCAAAAGAGGGGTGGGTCAGTGAGTTACAGTAAGTCCTTATGTGATGGAAAGACTGTGGCCTGAAGGCAACAAGGCAGCCCCAGGTCACTAAGTCTGTCACATGTAAACCCTGACACCATGTGTGTCTGTGCTTAGATGTGTGTATGCGGAGAAGATACAAGAAACTGGTAACAGTGGCTGTGTCCAGGGAGCACAGGGGCAGGAGTGACAAGATTTGCTTTTGTGTACTCTTCATACCTTTTGAACTTTGCATTACAGGCTAGTATTTTACACAGAGACACCCGGTCTTCTCGCCTCCAGTCTGTCTGTTCCCACCTGCTCTACATTATCAAGAGCCGTGCTCCCACAGAAAGACTTGGGCCTTGACTTTCCTCTGCTTGGGAATACAGTCAGCCCTCCTTATTGGTAGGTTCTCATTCTGTGGATTCTGTATCCACAGATCAACCAACCACAGAGGGAAAGTATTTGGCAAAAGAAATTTCAGAAAGGAATTGCAAAACTTGAATTTTCTGTGGGAAGAGTATTGCCTTGAATCCATTTGTGTAGACAAACCCAGCCTTGGGCCATCTCACAGATCCTTTCTCTCCTGAACACTGGTAGCTTAAATATTGCTGGCCTTCCTTCTCATTTGTATTTTTGTTTTGTGGTAGGTACTGTGGATGGAACCTTAACGTAGATAAGCCTTTGTAATGAGCTCCATCCCCAGCTCTTTATATTTATTTTGAAGCAAGTTCTCACTAAGTTGTTTAGTTGCCCAGGCTGGACTCGAACTTGCAGTCCTTCTGCCTCAGCCTCCCAGAGTGCTAGGATTATATGCACGTGCTGTGATGCCCAGTTTTACATACATGTAGTTAGACATCTGAGATTGCATCTGTACTGAACACGTGTACACTCTTTTCTTGTCATTATTCCCTGAGCAATATAGTAGAACTATTTACATAGCACTCACTATGTAATTCGGGGTTAGGTGGAGTGTGATTTAAAGTGGCAAGAGGTTTCCACAGATTGCAACACTGCCATTTTCGGTAAGAGGCTTGAACATCTTCAGGTTTGGGCATGGGGTCCTGGAAATAGTCCCTCAGATACTGAGGGAGGACCTTGACCTCCTACACTGTAATATAGCAAAGTGGCTAAAACTGCAGACTCCTCCGCCAGGCTGCCTTGGTTTCAGGTCCCGCCTCATCAGCTTCTGAGATCGATGACCTGGGACAGGCTTCTTAACCTCAAGGTCATGGTCTCTGCTGAACCAAGCAGACCTCTTTTGGGACTGGAGGATTTGATCCCTTGGCTTCTTAGAGTACTGCAGGCTAATAGCCTTCAGCTGAGTCTCTCTCCAGAACCTGCCCTGACTTCAGAGAGCTGTGCAAGGTCACATCCTTGGAGCACCTGTATCCAATGCCTGGTTGATGTTGAAACATGAATATCTCTGAAGAGGTGTCCTTGCCTCAGTGTCCCCGCAGACCAGCTTCCCCCTCTGCCCAGTTCTGCTTCCTGTCCCAGGAGCACTTTTTGAAAGACCTGTCCAATCCTCTCATCCGAGTCCCCCTCTCAGGAGCCTTGTCAGTGTCCCTCAGTTTCCTCATGGGTGTGCTGGGATAGTCACATTTTGGGAGGATTGTGATGATTAATCTTGATGGTCAACTCAACTAGATTGGAAAACACCAAGGAAATTAGCATAGCACACTTTTGCCTGTGTCTGGGAGGGTGTTTCAGAGACACATGTGTCGTCAAATTGATGGGAAAGACCTGCCCTGAATGTCAGTGCACCATCTACAGGGTGGAGGCCATTATAGAACAGAAGCAGAAACAGGGAAGCTTGCTAGCATAGGCTCTGTGATGCTTCCTTCTATTTCCCTGCCTCTGTGTGCAGCGCAGATGTGCTCCCGTGCATCCTTCTGCCAGGGCGGTCGTTCCTGCTTCATCACAGGCCTGAAAGCAGTGGAGTCAGTATCGTGGGCTGAAACCTTGAGCCAAAATAACCTTTGTCTCTTTAGTTTTTCTCTGGTATTGGGCCATCACGGCAGTGACTAACACAAGGATTTAATAAGTTTTATCTAAAAATGCCCAGAACCACACACTAGTACATAGCAAATGCCTGGAACCATGCACTGGTACACAGTAAATGGTCTCTGTCAGCCATTATAGACTTAAGTCTCTCAGAACTCTTATGTGGACCCAACCTGCACCTTCAGTTTTATTTGCTCATCCTCCTGCTTCCCACACGTCATACTCTAAGCAAGCTTGGTTTGTTCCTGGTAGTTCCTCTCGCACATCCCGCACATCTCGGGCCTCTTTCTTCTGCCTGGAATGCTGTTTTCCCCAGTGCTCTGTAGGCTGCTTTTGCATGCCTGCCACACGGTCTCCCAGTGTGCACAATGCATCCTCCCTGAGGGTCTGTAGAGGACCAGGTAGTTATTTGCACCAGAGAGAACGGGTCTGACTAATGCTCTAATGCTCTCAACAGATCACAACCTCCCTAAGATGACACTTAGAGCTTCCAGTGATGCTAATGGCTGGCTGCAGCATGCACACCATGGGTTCATCACCACTGGTTAGGTCATGTTGGTTTTTGAACTCGTGTTGCTCTGGCCATTTAGGTATTTATTAAGAAACAGAAGTCAAATGAAGTGTTCACTACAACTACTGGTCATTCTTTATTAAAAGTGCTCCTGGGAATGGCCCTGTTACAGGGACCATCCATGCAACACTGCCCTCTTCTGACCAAAAGGAGACCCCCCCCCCGAAAAAAAAGGGAAGGTGGGTTTAGGAAATTCTTTGAGACCTCAAATTATTTTATGTGATTAGCTATGACCTGTATAGTTTACTGAGGTTTGATATAGCCAAGGAATTAGGATAAACACTTTATATCAACACTCTCAGTAAGTCATGGTCTTTCTGGAAGTTATGGTAGATTCTTTAACTAAGCACCGGACAATAGAAGGTAAGCAAAGTCTAGTAAAAAAAAAAAAGATTTGGGGATCCAAAGTACTGCAAAAAAAAAGTGCTGCAAAAAAATTTAGTAGATAAAAACAAGACTACAGTACCAGGATTTTACATGGCTACTTAGAATTCAATAATACACTGGAACATATCATCAGAGAGAAACTGAAGGCATGTTTTATGGCATTATTCAAAAGCTGTATTTTAAAATAAGGAAAAAGAAACAGTGGGTTGGCGGAGCTTATGCAACCACTTGTGAACAGAGCTCTAAGACACCAGCATTCTTCATAGGCATTGCTCAGGCCATAGCCAGCCACTCCCCACTCTGGAGGAGGGATTTCACCTCCAGCCTGACTAATACAGCCAGCCAAGGCCTACCTGATGCTGACCTGAAGAAACCAGATGGAACAGGGAGACACCTTGCAGTGTTCCTGTGTGTTGTTGGGAGAGTGAGGCCATTAAGATGGGGGTGATAAATTCCACAGCAAGGCTGCATGTAGAAGGAATGGATGAGATAAGCTGAGGTCTTTAGTCATCTGTGGTCCTCAGAGCCTCTCTTAAATGTGAGTAGTTGCAAAAAAGACATCCAAGAGCTCCAGTGGCCCGTCCCGTGTCACTAACAGCTGGCCGTGATCCGGGACCTTTACCATGCACACGCCATCTCTGCAGCAAAGTGGGCTCTGCCTCCAAACGGGGGAAGCCGCCGCTGTGGGAGTTGAGGCAACACCATAGAATAACGAAGCCAGTGCTGCGGGGCGCCAAAGGAAGCCTCTGGAACCCCAGCTTTCACTCCAAAAGAAAATGCTGGCTTTCTGATGAAGGAAGCAAAAGTGTATAGAGTGTTGGGCTTTCAAATGAGTGAGTTTCTTTAAGAAACTCTCCTTTCTCCTGAAATGCTTTCCAAATAAAATTAATCTCCTTTTAAAACTGCTGGGGGAAAATATATATAGATATGATATTTGCTCACTTAGCTTTGTGGTATTTTTTTCATAAACAGAGATGAAGGGAAAGGCCAGATCAGGCTGAAGCAGGTACCGCCATAGTTACCGTGAAGAAAAAGCAAAAGAAAAGAAGAGAAACAACTAGGAGAACTGCCCCAAAGCCACACGGGGCAGGACGATTCTCGGGCCACAGCTGGCTGCTTCCCGTGGGCCAAGGTGGGGAATTCGCTTGCCTGCCAGATGTTTAAGCATGTCCACCTTTCTGCGGCTGCAGTTTTCCTCTGGAAGTTTCCATGTGGCTAACAGGATGCCTGCTCTAAGGCAGATGGCCACATTGCCAGAGAGGAACGTGCGCTTTTATTTTCAGCAAGACAAAATCCAGGTTGGGACATCCATTCTTCCTTGCCTTCCCCCAGACAATTTTAAAAAGTAAAAACAACTTGTTTACTGTAGAGAACCTTGCTTTTATAAAAAAAAAAAAGTTTTAAAAAAGCATCAGTAGAGCTGGGGGTATAGCTCAGTGGCATAAGCGCTTGCCTGGCAAGCGCAAGGTCCTGAGTTCGATCCCCGGTACCGGAAAAAAAAAAAAAACAGAAAAGCATCAGTAATTCTATTACTGAGAGATAGCCACTGCTTTTTATATGTTTCTTCCTTGGATCGTTTTTGTGGGTGTAGGTAAAAAGGTAAAACATTTATACAGCATCAGAATCATGTCATTAATCATCCGTTCTAATTTTTTGCCCTTGACATTTTACCGTATTTTCCAATGCTAGTCTGTTATACTTCTTCCACTGAATTATTTCAGTGGAATCTGGGGGAGGAGCATCTGGTGGTTCCATCCTCAACATGAACCCCAAGGTCCTGGGTCACTAGCTATTCGTGAGTTCTTTCCTCTATCCTGTGACCACAGGCTAAGGGAGAATAGCAAGATTGGCACTTACGCATCCTTGGGGCTGAGTGATCTTCATGTGGGATTTTAATCACCTGCCTCCAAGGAAAAGAAAACCATATGGGAGCTGCTCACCTGTATCTTGACTGTAAGTTTTCCTATTTGATTTCTGGCTTCCCCAGGAAGCCGGGTTCTGTGAGAAAGTTTCACAGTGAAGCCTTTTTATTTTATATTTTATATTTGGTTATTTGCAGTACTGGAGTTTGCAACCAGAGCCTTCACACTAAGCCATATCTCCAGCCCTTTTTATTTATTTATTTTGATACAGAGTTTTGATCAGTTGCTAAGTAGACCACGTTGGACCCAAACTTGTGATCTGCCTTCCTCAGCCTCCCAGAGTGCTGAGATACAGGCATGTGGCACCATGCCAGGCTTCACAGTCAAGCTCTTGAGGGGTTAAGGAAATGTGTCTATGCTACTAAGTAGAATCACCTCTGTCACCTCTAAATTATTTCAGCTTCTGTATGTTCATTGATTTTTAGCAAGAAGTACTTATTATTGTCTGCCTGCCATTGTATGGCACAGAATGTTTCCTTAACCATTCTGTAATATGCCAGGAAGCTTTGTATCTAGTAAATAAAAGATATTTAAACACTGTTATTCACTGAGAGGACCCTGGCCTGCACAGATGGTATCAATTTAAATACTCACCTATCAAGACAAGACAAAGTGTACTTTCTGAAATGTAAAAATAAGGGGAGGACAGGCCAAAAGCAACAACAAAGATGAATAGCTTGCCTTTTTTTGAGTAATGCTTCATTCCTATCCTTGGGATTCAAAAATGAGAAAGAAGAAAAAAGGAGAGAAAAACTATGGTTGTGATCAACAAACTATGACCATTGGCCGAATTTAGCCTACCAGTGGCTCTGTGAATAAAGTTTTATTAGAACACATGGCTCCACTTGTGTAAGGGCTTTTGTGCTACAAGAGCAGAGCTGAGTAGTTGTGACAGAGGCCACTGCTCTATGAGCCTAGGATATTTCCTACTGGGATCTTTATAGGTAAAACTTCCAACCTCAAGAGGGGCTCAAGGCAAATGGAGGTGCAGAAGCAACAGCAGACAGTTAGATGGGTTTGGAGGGAACATGGTCTACAGTCAATGATGGCAGTACAAAGGGACAGAAAACACCTGGTACCAGAGCCTCCCAGGACTTCCTTTCCTGTATGGCGGTCTTTGGAAGGGCTGGTGGGTTAACTGCAGATTGAACCCAGGGCCTTCACACTAAGCAATATCCCCAGGCCTTATTTTTTGAGAAAAGCTGCCAAGTTGCCCAGGCTGGGCTTGAACTTGCAATCCCCCTTTCTTTGCTCCTAGAGCACTTGGAGTATAGGCATGTGGGGTCTAGCCTGGCTTCATGCTGCACTCTTTGCATTCATATGCTTTGGTCATAGCTCTGTCAAGGAGATCTGATTCCATTTTGGGCTGCTGCCAATTCAGGTGTCCAGATAGAAGTTAGCAAAGTAGCTCTTTCCAATGTGACTCACCAACTGTCTCTAAAATGCTTCCCCCAGTGATGTTAGAAGGGTAAGCTTTCTAGAACTTAGAACCATACAGGGTCTGGAAACTAGACAGCAGAAGCCAAGTTCCTTTATCGCCATGTCCCATGTCCCCTCACAGTTCTCTCTGGCATTTTCTTTAACAGATTGGAACTGCAGCTGTTCTTCCTTATTTGAATCGCTTTAGAGATGGATGTGTGAAGAGGTGTACAGGAGACCCACAATTCAGGACAGTTTCCTGAGCGATTCCACAGGACCAGGCTGGATGACACCCAGGGCTGCGGATCACTCCCCACCCTCAGAAGTGTCAGCAGGGAAGTTCTTCTGAGGACTCTCTGGAGGAACAACCTGAGCCTCCAGTGACTATTTGACTTGGCAGTGAGTTCTCAGCTCCACCCAAAGTCAAAAGAGCCATCTCCCCCATGCCAGGAGCCAAGCAAAGTAAGCTTGTGCCCAGCAGGCCATGACTGAGCAGCAGGTGGAGAAGCCAGAGCAGAGATGAGGTTGGGCAGGGGGTCAGGGAAAGCAGAAGCAAGTGCTCACTCCACTCCATGGGGGAGCACTGCTCAAGGAGCCCCTGGGGCCACTAGCTGGCCAGGCGGGGTCCAGCCCCAGATGATTCCCCAACTTCCCTGCCTGCCATGCTGCCCAAGGAGAAGGCAACTAAGCATTATGGGTAAGAAGAAAGTTTCTAAGTCAGGCAAAAGCGGAGCTGAGTCCTAGCTTGTAGGATTTTACGCCCCTCACCTTCTACTGTAGCTGTTTGTCCGAGTCTGAGGAGAATGTAGCCACTGTGGTCCAGCATCTACATGATAGCGGGGCCCTGCCTGAGGCAATAACCTGTCTCAGCTCAGTGTCCTCACATGTAAAATGGGCATAGTGGTGCTTCTTCTGCAGAACTAATCTGAAGATTAAATCATACAATAAACACAAAGCTTTTGACATAATCTCCAGCACAAACATTACAGGAAGCTTGTATTCATCCTACCAACATTTGCTGGTTGAACTGCTTTTCCCTGACCACACTAGGTTCTCTCAAGTGTCTGTGCCCTTGCACATATACTTTCTCTGCTTAGAAAATCTCTACTGACCCACCCCTTTATCCAACCGATGACATTCTACTTCCTCTCCAATTCTTGGTTCAAAAGTCACGTCTGCAAATGGCTGTCCATGGAGAGCCCTGTAATCTTTCTTTGGTTCCACTGTCTAATTTATTACTCCTTTATATTCTTTTGACTAGTCTGACTCTCTCCCAGACTTTGAGCCCCTTAAGCATGGAGAAATAACAATGTTATGTCTTCAGAGAAATCCACTACAAAGTGGGGACCACAGAATGTTCATCTCATGAGGTACTTGCATGGGAACCAAAGGAGTTTTTCAAGGGCGGGGGGGTCAAATAAGATTCAAGAAATAACTGCAGATTGTGTCTTCTTCTTCAGTGGAATACTCATAAACACCGCTATGCACATTGGTCCAGCACTGAACAGACCTCTACCTTTGCTTCGTCTGTCTCACTGGACTGTGTCAGAGTTCCCCAACGGGTGATGAGAATGGATGCCAGAGGCACCGCCTCAGCTCTGAGCGGGCTTTCAGGTTTTTCACCTGGGAGCTGTGCAAGTATTTTCTCTTATCTATGGTGTGAAAGAGGCTGGGAACTACTAGGTCATGGAAAGCTGACTATAATCTAAATGCTTTTCTATTTCTACCTAGGGGAGGAATGATTGAAATCATGGATTCTTGGGTAAGAAGGCTACTTAGTCTCAGAGCTGACCCCAGCCTACCATGGAGAAAGGATCTCAGCTGAAATGTGAATAGGAAAGGATATTTTACCTATTTTATTATTAAGAATCAAGTCTAAATATTATCATAGTAGATGGGGCACTGGTCTAGATGAAGGGCTCCATCTAGTTAGTGACTTTGGACATTCATAGTTCTCTAGTTACAGCTTGTGAAAGACATCTTCCAAAAGTTGCATCTGAATGTGTAAAGCCTTTGTGGGCATCTCAGTCCTCTGTCCCAGTCATGGTCACCTAATTCTTTTCTCTCCCATGAAAATAGCAAGAGCATAAATGCCCCTACAGTCTGGTTGATGCAGGCACTCCCTTGCGAGGGGGGGCTACCACTCATGGTCAGTAGGATTTCAGATTTTACAAAGATCTGCCTGTCGGCCTGATGTGTATTTTCAGCCTCTCTGGTATCTTGGGCTACAGAGGAGGAGTAAGGGGATCTGATGACGTAGCCTTTTCCCTCAAACCCAGAAGCTGATCTTGCTACAACTGGGAAATGCTCTAGCCTTGAGTGTGCCAGTGGTGGCTGAATAAGCACAGAGCCACCAATTGGCCCATTCAGCAACATACCCTGGGCCATTGCTGTTGTTTTAAGACTCATTGTCAGCGTATTCCTTGGCCTGTGGGCCCCTAAATTCAGTCCAGGAGGAGTTTGGATAGCCCCTGATGTCAGGACACAATAATGAGGCTGCTGAGATCCATCAGGCTGTGCTATGGACCGAGTGTCCAGGGTACCAGTTGTATTTGAGACTACACATCCTGGGCAAAGGACTGATCAGCCCCTACCCTATCCCATGCATGTGGTCGGCCTGACCCACCTTTGATCTGATGCCTTTCACAGCCTTAGGTTTCTGGTATGTAGGGTTCCGTCTCTAGCTATAACTGAAAAAGGCAGCAAAGGGCTAGGCCGGGCTGATCTTTTCTTCACGGTACCATCACCACTGGCAAAACACCCAGCCCAAGCTCCTGCCGCCTGCCCTACTGGGGAATGTGATGGAAATTACAAGCTGCGAGTGTACTCCTGTTTACTTCTCAGACACTAGTGACATGTCCACAGGCCAGGGTCCGACTCAGCTGGGAGACTATTTGGGAGAGTTTATCAAGCTCAGACAGGTGTTTGGGCTGCTGAACTAAGTGGCCCAGGAGCTGAGATGGCTGAGGAGCCATCTCCCCTTCATTTACAAAGAGCTGTGGTTTAGCAAGACATTGCTTCAAATGTGTCTACTGTCCTCTTTCAAGCTGCCATACTGATAGCATTGGTGAGCCTTCACTCACTAAGTGTTGACTGTGGGTACTATTCCATCCTCTCAGGCTTAGTTAATAATTTTGTGCCCCCAAATTAATTTTCAGTTAATGTTTTATTTGGTAGAAATATAATTGGAAAACCTATAAACAGATGAGAGATCCTGAAGCACAGTGATATGCGTTTCTACCAATTCAAGGGTTATGCTTCTTGGCTTGGTGTCTGGCACATGTCCTTGCAAAGTTTTAATTAATATGGTCAGGGAAAAAGGTCTGTGTGGAAAGCATTAGATTCTAGGACCCTAGCCTGTGTGTGGGTTTGGCCAGACCTTGTGACAAATTAAAAATGGATATTGTCTATGAGAAGAAAAGTTTAAAATACCTTGGTTATTCTTCCCTTATACTAAAAAGCCCTCAGTTATTCCTAGCTACTCCTCCAACAGTTTGCTGCCCCTCCTTTCTGGAATGTTCCATGACTCTGAGGGAGGCTCACTTTCCCCCTGGCTCCTATGTTGCCTTGTCAAGTCTCTTCCCTCACCATCTGTCAGTGGCTTCCCCTGTGTCACGGTTGTCACCCTACTTGTGTGCCTGACAGCATTATCCGGTTTAGTTACTAACAGCTGTCCCTCTGTTCCCCAGTAAAATGGGGCCTGTGTATCTCATTTTCACCACTGTATCCCTAGTGCCTAATACTATACCAGACATATAGTAAGTCCCCAAAAGAATGATATCTCAATACAGTGATCAATTATAAAGCTATTATATAGTGATTATTTTTAAAACTTGGGAACTACAGAAAAATAGTCCCCTATAATCTCACCATTCAAAGACCATTCTAATTTCATTTGAACTGGTATGATTTTGTTAAGATTTTTATAGACACATGGTATTTATGTTTAATATTAAATATTAAATATGTACTGCCAAATACAGTTGTATTATTTATTGTGCACTGTTTTGAAATATGTATACATCAAGTTGCTAAATTAAATGGCATGTATTACCTTGTGTACTTTTTTAATGAGAAGATTAAAATCTGTTAGTGATAAAAATTTGTTAGGGATTTTCAAATATATAGTATATTTTCTTAAAAGTGCTCACTGTAATGTACAATAGCTCTCTTGAACTTATTTTTCTTAACTGAAATTCCATATCCTTGGGCCAAGATCTCACCTCCCTTACAAATATTATTTTGTTTTTGAGATCAACTTTCTTAGATGCCCCATACACATGAGGGCATGTGATAGTCATCTTCCTATGTCTGGCTTACTTAACATAATAGCCTCGAAATTCATCCATATCGCTTCACATGACAAGATTTCCTTCCTTAAAAGGCTGAATGTATCCATATGTCTCCATCCATCCATCCCATATTCTTTATCCACCAGCCATGGATAAAGGTTGATTATGTATCTTGGCTATTTTAAATAACATAGCAATGAGCAGGGAGTGTAGATATCTGACATACTGATTCAGTTTCCTTTCATACTCATATCCATTTTATTTTAGATCGTAGTGGGGTTGCTAGATCCTATGGAATGGATTCATTTTTAGTTTTTTGAAGAACCTCCGTATGGTTTTCCACAATGCTGGTACTGATTTACAGTTATTTCTCACCAAGTGTACAAGAGCTTCCCCTTTGCCACATTTTGACCAATATTTATCTTTCATCTTTTTGAAAACAGGCATTCTAGCAGGTGTGATGATAAATCAGTTGTTTTAACTGGCATTTCTCTGATGAATAATGGTGTTAAATATACTTTTTGGCCATATGTGTGTCTTCTTGTCCTTTGCCCATATTTCTGAGTTGTTTCCTTGGTGTTGAGTTCCTTATATATTTCAGATATTAGCACCTTAGCAGATGTTTGATTGATAGGTACTGTATATTCTCTACTTCTGTTGTTTACCTCTTCTGTCTAGTGATTGTTTCCTGGGTATGCAGAAGCTTTGTGTGTGATGTAGTCCTATTTTGTCTACTTTTATTTGGTCACATGAACTTTGGGGTTATATCCAAAACATCTTTGCTCAGTCCAGTGTCACAGAAATTTCCTTCTCTGTGTTATTGTAATTTTCCAGAGTAAGGTGTTTCATTTAAATCTGTAACCCACATTGAGTTGATTTTTTCAATGGTGGGAGTTACGGGACTAATTTCATTTTTCTGCCCATGGATATCCAGTTTTCCCTGTGCATTAATTGAAGAGACTGTCCTGTCTCCATTGCATGATTCTTGGCATCAGTGTCAAAACTGAAGTGATGAAAATAACTTGTCATGCGGATTTAGTTTTGGGCTCTCTACTTACTTCAGTGTGTCTGTCTTTATGCCAATGCTATGCTGTTTTGATGCATAATAGCTTTGTAGTATATTTTGAAGTCAGATAATGTGACATCTTGAGCTGTGTTCTTTTTGCTCAGAATTGCTTTGGCTACTTGGGGTATTTTGTGGTTCATACAAATTTTAGAATTGTCATTTTCTATACCTATGAGAAAAATCACTGGAATTTTTATAGGAATTTCAGTGAAGCTGTAGAATATTTTGGATAGTATGAACATTTAAATAAATATTCTCCCACTGATGTGGGATGTCTTTTGACTTATTTGTGTTAGCTGCAATTTCTTTAATCAGTGTTTTATATAGTATTCATTGTAGATAACATTTTACCTCCTTAATTAAATTTGTTCCTGTCAATTTCATTTTTATAGCTGTTATAAATGGGACCATTTTCTTGAATTTTTGAGATACTTTAGTGTTACTATAGAGAAATACCACTAACTTTTTCTCCTCCAACTCCACTGAATTCATTTACTAATTCAAATAGTTTGTTTTTTTTTAATGTGGAGCCTTTATGGTTTTCTCTATCTAAGATTATATCATTGCAAACAGACAATTAAATTTCTTCCTCTCCAATTTACAGGGATTTTATTTCTTTCAGTTGCCTGTTTGAGCTAGAACTTAGTGTAATGCTGAACAGAAGTGGCAAGGGTGGGCACCTATATATTCTTGATCTTAGAAGGAAAATTTTCACCTTTTCATCCTTGGGTATCAATGTTAACTGTGGGTTTATCATATACCCCCTTGGTTGTGCTGAGGATAATTCCTTCTATACCTCATTTCATAAGTTTTTATAATGAAAGAGGATGTTGATTTTGTCAAGTACCCTTTCTGCACCTATTGGGATGATCATACAGTGTTTTTTTGTCCTTCATTCTGTTAATGTGGTTTATCTCATTTACTTATTTGAGTCTTGCATTCCTAGGATAAATTCCAGTTGGCCATAGAGGGATCTTAAATATGCTGTTAAATTTGGTTTGCTAGTATTTTTTAGGGTGCTCTAAATTACTTAACTGAAATGCCATACACTGACTTCCATTTATTTTGATACATCTTTTACCTACAGTGATTAAGAGGATCTTCAAGCCAATATAAATATTTCATAAATATTTGGCCAGTTGGCCATACAACTGCAAAATACTTCATCTTTCAGCAAGAAAAACACTGAAGAATAAAGCTCTGGCACAACTAACTAGGTACAATGAGAATCTGCTTCAAACATTTGTTTCTCTGAGGTAAAGGCACCACACATTTGTTCAATTACAAAAGCTATCCTTACAATTCAGTACACTTTTTTACTTTTAAGCCGGGCCTAGAACTCTTAGCTGAATGGCAGAGCTCCAACCCCAGCTTATGCCATTAATTCATAGGGAACATGTCCCACTAGTTCGGGCTCCTTTCTATTGCTTCTCACAAAGTGTCCTTATCTACGTGCGGCAGACTGGCGCTCAGGTGAACCTAGGTACATTTTTCTTTGGCTTCCCTGTTTTTTTCTGATCATTTTCCTTGACGTGCTTCTAGAAGCTATTTTGACTCTGAGTGCATAGTATGTTCAATCCACATATTAACTCTTTGGGCAAGTGTCTTGCCCTTGCTTGTTTACAACAATGTCAGCAGCATGATGGATAGCACTGCAGACGCTTCCAGTTTTGCCATGGTAACATTTGTGTGAGATTCCTTTTTGAAGAGTACCCATTCCCTTGATGCCTATATCACCCTTTTTTGTAGATTTGCCTATATGTGGCCAAAGAACAACTATATGTTCTAAAAGGCCTAGAGAATATGTACTGGGTTCCTCTCTCCTTTTCCTTTGTGTTCATCACTTTGTCAAAATACTGGAAGATGGAGGTTCTCGCCAAAAGATAGTATGCTGGTATTTTCGTTGAGGATTTTTGCATCGATTTTATTAGAAATTTTAGCCTGCATTTGTTTTTTTTTGTAGTGCTCTGGTCTGGCTCTTGTATCAGAGTAATGCTGGCTGCATGAAATAAGCTTACCCTTTTATTCAATTTTTTGGAAGAGTCTGAGAAGGACTGACGTTAGTTATTCGTTAAATATTTTGCAAAATTCATCAGTGAAGCCTTCTGGTCCTGGGCATTTCTTTGATGGGAAGTTTTGTTTTGGCATATAATTATTTATATTATTCCCCTTTTTTCTTTTTTTGGTACTGGGAATCAACCTCGGGACCTTGCGCTTGCCGGGCAGGCACTTGTGCCACTGAGCTGTGTCCTCAGCCCCAATTTATATTATTCTCTTGTGGTTCCTTTGTATTTCTGTAGTATCAGTTGTACTTTTTATGATTTTATCTCAATCTTTTCTCTTTCTTAGTCTAGATAAAGATTTGTCAATTTTATCTTCTCAAAACACCATCTCATTAATCTTTTATATATTTTTTAAGTTTAAAGAGAGAAAAAGAAAAAACAATAAAAACATTACAGAATTTTAAAAGAAGATGATAAGAATAACAATGGTTATTATATTGCACATTGTCATCTTCAAAGTAGTCGCTCAGATTACCAGATATAGGCATGCCAAATTGATGAAACACTGTAAACACTAACTGTTCCTTTCAGTGCAGTAATGGAAGTTAGTAGTATAATTATCTTTGCTATCACGTGTGTGTGTATTTCCACCCCCGCTCCTCCTTTTCTCCTTTCCCTAATCCCAGTTGTTCTTTCCTTTTGAGCAGTTTCTTTCCCCTTCATAATATCTATTGCACCTTTGGATCTTATTTATTCTTTGTTTCTTACGCTAGGGAAATATGACATTTACACATGTGAGTCTGGTTTATATTGTCTTTCTAGTCCCTCTGTAATGTGTTAGTGCCCTGATCTTTATCATTTTCCTTCTTTTATTATCTTGGGTTTTTCTTTTCCTCGTTTCTTAAAGTAGAATTGGTTGTCTATTTGGGATCTTTCTTCTTTTTTGATGTAGACATTTATTGCTACAAAACTGTCTTGGTACATCCCATAAATTTTGATATATTGTTTCCATATTTATTTTCTCTCGATTTTTTTTTCATTTCCTTTTCAACTTATTTGGCTGTTTGGATATTCAGGAGCAGGTTGTTTAATTTCTACATCTTTTTGTTTTTTCTGAAATTACTTCTGTTGCTGATACATAGTTTCATAGCACTGTGGTTGGACAAGATACTTGAACTGGTTCAGTCTTCTAAATTTGTTAAGCTGTGTGACCTAACAAATCTATCCTGCAAAATATGCCGTAGGCATTTCAGAAGTGTGTGTATTCTGGCATGTCCTATGTATTTCTGTTTATACTCTGGTTTCTCTTCAGATCGCATAAATCTTTCACCTTTTATTATGTATTTCTGTCTGATACACTGGGACTAAAATGTAGCTTAAGTCTGATGCTTCCTTACTGATTTTTTTCTCTCTGGATGATATGCCCACTGCTGAAAGCGGGGTACTGGCATCCTCTTTTCTTGTTGCTGGCAGCTTCTCTTTAACTTAATAATGTTTGCTTTATATGTCTAGGTGTTCTGATGTTTTGTGCATATATATTTACAACATATTCTCTCAATGAATCAGCCCCTTTTGTCATTACCTAATGACTTTATCTTGTTCTAGTTTTTTGACTTGAAGTCAGTTTTTAAAAGTATAGCTACCCCTGCTGTTTTCAGAGTTCCATTTGCATGGAATATCCTTTTCTATCCCTTCACTTTTAATCCGTGTGTGTTCTTAAACAGGAAGTGAGTCTGTTGTGGCTACTTATAGTTGGGATTTTCCTTTTTTAATCAGTTCAGCCACCACTCTATGTCTTTTGATCAGATAATATAAAACATTTACAAAGTAATTATTGATAAAAAAAAATACTACAGTTTTGTTGTCTTCTGTTTTGTGGGTTGTTATTTATCTCTTATTTCTCTAGTGTTTTTGATTCCTTTTTATCATTTGTATGTTTACTACAGATTTTTGCTTTGTATTTACCACTAGGTTTATATAAAACATTTTATAGTTAGAATGGGTAATTTTAAACTAGTTATTGATACATAAAAAATACTACAGTTTCACTCCACCTTATCCCTTGTTTTATATTTTTGATATCACAATTTATCTTTTTCAATATTGTCTTTTAATTTAGTATAGCTGCTGTTGTTATGTTTTTGTCTCTTAACTTTCAAACTAAAGATATAAGGGATTTACATTATGTACTAGGTTCTTCTGTATTTGACTATGTACTTACTAATATGTTCTTAAATTTTTGTTACTAGTGTCCTATTCTTTCAGCTTGAAGAAATTCCTGTACCATTTTTGGTAAGACATTTTTGGTGATGGTAAGTTCCCTCAGCTTTTGTTTGTCTAGAAAAATCTTTATCTTTCCTTTATTCATTTCTAAAGAATAATTTTTCTAGGAATAATTTTTAAGTTGACATTTTTTCCTTCAGCTCTTTGTGTCACCCTCTCCTGGCCTGTATGATTTCCCCTAAGAAATCTGATGCTAATCTTATTGGAATCCCTTGCATGTGATTTCCTTCTCTTCTCTTGAAGCTTTAAAAATCCTATCTCTGTCTCTGATTATTGATAGTTTGATGATAATGTGTCTTGGTATAATCTTACTTAAATTATATTTGATTGAATACCTTTGACTTTTCTGTACATGGGTATTAGTACGTTTGCCCAGATTTGGAAAGTTTTGTGCTAATATTTCTTTAAACATGTTTTGAGTTCTTTTGTCTCTCTTTTCCTTTTTGAACTTCTGTAGTTGGGATTTTGTTCTTTCTATGCTGTCCCATAAATTGCAAGTTTCTTCGTTCCTTTTTACTTGTTTCTCTTTTGACTATATTTTCAAATAAGCTGTATCTAAATTTACAGATTCTTTCTTCTGCTTGATCAATTCAGCTGTAGATCCTCTAGATAATTTTCCATTTCATTCATTAGATTTTTAAGCTCTACTGACCCACTAATTTCTATCACTCTATTATATTTATTGTTTTAGTTATTATTTTCCTGGGGTTTTCAATTGTTTCTCTATATTTCTTGAAGTTTGCTGGGTTTCCTTAAGACAGTTACTTTGGGTGTTGAGGCAGTTCATACATGTCTAGCTCTGTAGGGTCAGTATTGGGATTCAAATTGTTTCTTGGTGTTTTCATGTTTTCCTGATTGTTCTTGACCCTTGACTCCACAGTTGAAGAAACAGGGAGTTATTCCAGCCTTTAAAGACTGGTTTTGTCTGCTTACAGCCTGTCCTTGACACCTGGATCCACTAGGGTCAACGTGTTAAGTGGATCCACTGAGACCAGGCTAAAACCCAGGTCCACAGGAGCTAAACTGACAGTAGTCTGCTAGAGTAGGTCCAATACTTAGGATTGTGGAGTGAGCTAACACACTAGGTCCACTGGAGCCTGGTCCCATGGGGACTGGTCTGGTGCTGAGGCAGATGTGGAACCTAGATCCATAAAATTGGCCTGGTGCCTGTATTTGTGAAGGCTAGCTCAGTACGGGGTGTACTGGAATAAGACTGAACCCTAGCACTAGAGGAATGTGGGAATATAAGAACCAGCTTGGCACTAGACTCTAACTTCTGTGTGCAGGTTCTAACCTAGTACCTGAAGCTAGGGATGTCAACATGTTGCTAGGGCATGCCTGGAGCCTGGGGCTATGTGGGCTGACCTTGTTTGGGTCTGTTCGAACCTGGCACAAGCCTGGAGTCTGAGCCACAAGGCCTGGCCTGACAGTGGACAACCCTGGAGTCTGGGTCTGCAGGTATGAGCTATTAACTGGGTCTGTATGCTCCTGTTTACTGCCAAACCTGGTGGTGCGATGTGCCTAAAGGCTCAGTCCAAGGGTACTGGCTTGGACTTTGGGGCTAAGAGGACACATATGGCACCAAGTTTCAGTGGGGTGAGCCCAGTGGTGGAGCCTGAGGCAAAGTTTGGTATTCATTTCCCACAGAAAGGTATCTCTCTGCACTCTGCTACCTGAGGGTTTATATGCATAAGAGAAAGCCATCCTTTCTACCTTTTTCTTATTTCTGTGCTACATCTAGATACTGTGATCACCTATCTGGTTTCTTTAGGTCTTATGAAATTATTTTTGTACAGAGAAGATGAATGAAGGAGAGTCCTATTCTGCCATTTGCTGCTGCCTGTTTCTTAAAGCACAACGGTTTTGTTTTGCTGGTGACTTTGCCCTTCAAAGTTTCCACTGCATAAAAGTCATTAGAATCCAGGAGTTTCATTAGTCTAACGGTTGCAACTATTTCATTTAAGATTATTCCTTAATTTATTTAATGATACTCTTTGTGCAGAGCTTTCACCTAGTTTCTAAATTTTGTACTATTTTAAGTAATGTTAGAGGATTTAATGTATCACATTTTTTCAGAATTATTCCTTCAGGGTTGACACATGAAAGTGAAATTACTAGATTAGAAGTAAAATTTCTTAGAATTTTGCTTTTGTCACCAAATTGTTTTAAGGTTTGGCTTTTCATAATTATTTGTTTAATTACCTATAATCCATTTGGGAATATAGTATGAAGTGAGCATATAAAAGAAACTCTCCCAAACAGCAAATCAATTCTTCACACACATTTTATTAAATACAGTGGTGCCTTGGTTCACAAACTTAATTTGTTTCATGATTCTGGAAAAGATGGCCATATTCACATTCATTCAAGAAAGATGGCCGTGGTTGTGTTTGTCACCTGATGTAACTTGTAAACAAAAACAAAATTTTGCCAATTGCTTCTGTTTGAGAAACAAATTGTTTACAAACAAAAGCATTCATGAACCAAAGCACCATTGTACTCTTCCCTCCACGCCCACTGGTATTGCCTCCTCCTTCTGTGATTCAGACTAAGGTCTGATTGGACCTGCTTCATCCTGTTTAGCTACAGATTATTTTACCAACATCATATGGCTTTTATTAGTTATGTAACAAGTGATAAGTTTTTTCCAAAAAGTTATTGGCCAAAACTTTTAAAATACAAAAAGATTCTATGAAGATCTTAAAATACAGTATTAAATGTATATAGTACCATGCAAATTTTGAATGGATCAAAAACCACAGACTAATACTTGATTATTACAAAGTTATACTTTAAATATTAGTTCAAACTATTATTTCCCTATCTCTGATCAGGCTCCCTGTCCATTTTTTCTTAAAAATATATTTGATTAAAAAATATATTTGATTCTATCTTTCTTTTATTTCTGGTCAGGGACCTAAAGCTATAAAATTTTATGTTTCATTATGGGTTTAACCTATAAAAGTTGTGTTTTTCTCTCTTATTATTTTTGTAGGAAAAATGCACAGATGTTCATAAATGAGATAAATGAGGATGTTCACTGCAGACCAAAAAAAGTAGGAACAAATTTATTGCCCATCAGTAAGTGAACTTTTTGGTTAGGCATAGTGGCACATGCCCATCATCCCCACTCTTGAGAGGCTGAGGATGGAGGACGGCCACAGACTCCAGGATAGGCCAGGGTACATAGTGAGTTGAAGACTGGCCTGAAACACACAGCAAGACCTTGTCTCAAAAGAAAAAAAAAAAAAAAAAGCAAATTGATAAATGAGCAACAGCTCCTTGACTCTGTGTAATACTGTGGGCAATTAAAAATATGAAAGGGGATGAATAAACATGAGAAAATGTTCTACATCTTTAGTCATATGAGAAATGCAAATTAAAACAACACTGAGATTTCATCTCACCCCAGTAAGATTGGCCAGCATTAAGAAATCAACCAATAACAAGTGCTGATGAGGCTGTGGAGAAATAGGAACTCTTCTCCACTGCTGGTGGGAATGCAGACTGGTGAAACCACTGTGGAAAGCAATTTGGAGATTCCTCAGCAAACTAGGTCTAGAGGTCCCATACAACCCAGCTATTCCCCTTCTGGGTATTTTCCCAGAAGATCTGAAAACATTGTATCACTGTGATATATGTGCACCTATGTTTATAACAGCACAATTTATAATAGCTAAACCATGGAAGCCACCCAAATGTCCATCCACTGAGGACTGGATAAAAAAACTGGCATTTTTATATAATGGAATATTATTCAGCTACAAAGGAAGACAAACTTGAGGCTTTTATAGGCAAATGGTCACAATTAGAGACCATACTCATGAGTGAAATAAATCAGATGTGCATGTGCAGGCAACATATTGTATCACTAGTGTAAGAACCCGAAAGTGGGAATATAAATTAGGAGGTATGAAAGGAAACTGCTCAAAAGTAAAGAGCAAATGGGATGAGGGGAAGGAGAAAAGGAAGAGAGGGATAATTATGTATGTATGTATGTACATGCAGGATGGCTAACATGGTTGTACTACTGACTTGTGTCGCTTTATTGTAAGGAACAGTTAATGATTGGTTGTTTGATCAGTCTTGTATGTCTGTATTTGTTTGCCTGAGCATACACTTTGAAGTTATCAATATGTAATACAAGAACCGTTGTTAATTCCCTGTCACCTTGTCTGTAATTTAATTTTTCTTGTACTGTTCTTGTGCTACTTTGTGTCTGTTTGTTAATGTTTTCATTCTTTTACTTTTAAAATAAAAAAATAAAAATAAATGAAAGGGGAGAAATCTACAACACATTACCAAACGAAAGCAAACAAAACCTATTGAGTTTTAGATCCATATAGTATAATATCATTCACGAAAGGGATAGCTCACTTAACTATTTGTGACAGGTCTGTGTATCTGTGTGTATGGGACTAATCAGTGGCTGGAATGGTCTTCATAGTTAGCATGGTTATCTCTGTGATGGGGTCCAGGACTGTGTGCAGTGCTTACACTTTTACACAGATGGTATATTCATGTATGCTGTTTTGTGTGATGAGCCAGGAGGCAGCTTCTCAGAGCTGTGGTCTTTGAGGGCCTTATCAGCACCTGCTTATATTTCTGTAGCATCCACTTGCTGCCTTAGTGCTTCTTCCTCCCTTCTCTGCCTGCTCAGCACGAACCTGCTGCCCCACAGAGCCGGCTCCTGGGGACATGTGTTGTGATTAAGTCCTCATCCTGCAAGAATCACAGAGACTGTACAGTTGCTATTTTAGGTAAGAAAAAGCTTTTCTCAGAAAAGACTAGGGACTCAGTCGGGGACGGGAAGTGGGGCTTAGAGCCTGGTAACAAGTGGAATCCAGACTTCCCAGCCACAAGTCACAAATTCTACCCAGTGGTTCTGGAAGGGTTTACAGGATTGTGTCCTGTGTAGTGAAAAAGGAGTAGTTGCTAAGCATGCTGAGGCTTTGGGACATGAAGTGCAGACAGTTTGGAGCTGGCTTGAGCTCAGGGAAGGTGTGGTTATCTCCTTAGGGTACAAAGCTCCCTAGACGTGGGACCCTTTCCTGGCATGGTGGTGTTAAAAATACTATTTATTGAGCATTTAGTATACTAAATGCTAGGAGTTTGGGAAATATTCTATTAAATTTCGGCATTGAACCCATATGGTAGTTTTGCTTCCCTGCCTACTTTATAAAAATGAATCACTGAGAGCTGAAGTCACTTGCCTGAAGCCTTACAATAAGGGAAGGGCCTTGAATTGGAAATCAGACCATCTGTCTTAAAAGATTATATTCCCATGCTTGACAGGCTGGCTACCTATGGGAGCACCTGAGGGCTTAGAATGAGGAAATGTAGTGTGCAAACCAGAGGTACAGGAGGCAGGCTGCCCCAGGGCTCTCACCTCCTGCCAGACCCTGGCAGCACATACAAAGGCATCCTCCTCGGGACCAACCTTCCCAACCCCACTCAAGAAAAACATGGTTAAAGTACATAGGATGATATTTTCTTGGGACATGGTGGTTTCAGTCATCAGAAAAATAAAGCTTAAAACCACCATTCCAGATGACTGGTTTCTCATCTCCTTCTATAATCCTACTTGTGAGCAGTCTGGGGATTCAATTTAAAATGAATTAAGGAGGCAACTTAAGTGAGGAAGGATGTCAGTCTGAGCTTTTAAAAACTCAGAGTTAATGAACATCAAATTCCATGGTAGCTTGAGAGGAGGCAACCTTAGGACTCCTGGACTTTATGCTTCCTCTGGGCCTGAGCCACCTCTGTGCGGTGCTCCTGTCCCAAGGCAGCCTGTGCCTGTCTGCTGTGAGTCTGCCCAAGGCCCGGAGCCCTGGGGCTGAACTGGAACCAGGAAGCCCTTCCCCCTGCCAGCCTTCACTGACCAGTGGAAAAGCCAGACCTTATCTTTTTTTTTAATGATTTTTTTGTATTGTGGTAAAATAAATAGAACATAAAACTTAGCATTTTAACCATTTTAAAACACAGTTCAGCAGTGTTAAGTATATTTGCACAGTTGTACAACCCATCTCCAGAACTCTTGAAAACTAATATTTTTTATTGTGGTAAAATATACAGAGCATAAACTGACCATTTTAACCATGGTGAAGTGTACATTTTACGGCATTAAGCACATTCATGCTGTTAAGTCATCATCACCATCCCCCTCCCAGGCCTCATTCTGACTCCCTGGCACTTCCATACCCATGCAGCCTCTGCTTTCTTAAAAATCAACTTTCTCTTCAGGTGGTTTTTTTGCTTGCTTACAGAAGCACTGGGTTTGTACATACAGCACAAAACATAACCTACCCTCAGGACACAGATTCCCAGGTCTCTCCACTGGGGCAAATTCCCCAACCTCCTTCCAGACCCTGGGGAATCTGCCTGGCCTGGATGCTCAGGAGCTGCTCCTGTGCTGGGCCCCAAGGCTCCTCCTAGTGCCGCCTCTTGGCTTCTTTGTGTCAAGAGATGCTTTGGAACCACAGGCACTGGGCTAGAGCTCGCTGAGTGCCTTTCTCAGCAGTTGTACATCCTCAGAGCCTATTCTCTTGACCACAAAATGGAGCCACTGATGTCTCTCCATGTGGATGTGAGGATTAAAACGGAGGCTGGCAACGGCCTGGTCACCGGAAGGCCACGTGAGACGCTGTCACACTGTGTTCCAGAAGCTTTCCTGCCCTGCGCCTGCCCCCCTTCCTTTGCTCCATACTGTCCTCTCCCCCGTACCCTCTCAGTTCCTTCAGTGGGAACTCGGAATGTTTGTTATCCCAGGATGTGGTACTGAGGACGAGTCAGATGAGCTGTTGTCTGAATCCTAATGAGCTTCAACTTCTAACCTCTTGCCTTTGGCTCAGTCAGACAGAAAATGCTGACTTCATTGTTGTGTCTCAAAGTTTGGAATGTGTAGAAAAAGAGCTTCCCCAAATGCCAGTTTACAGCCGAGAAAGGGAGCCCTGGGCCTTCTGGACTCAGGAAAGCATCCCCTCATTCCAATACTTGCCAACTATTCAACATACAAGTTCATGGCAGCCTTTCCTTCCCTCCCTTCTTTGTGAGATAAGAAAGATGATCCCTTAATGGATTTGAAGCATAAATCTCTTATTTTTAAAAGTCATTTGGGGGAAGCAGACCATCTGGATGGTTTGAAGGCTTCAGAACACAGGCAAGAAACTGGGTAGACAAAACCAGATTGGAATCACCTTCCACAGACTCCCCACGGGCCACTGTCTGTAAGTTTAATCTTCTGGCAGAAGAAGTAACTTCTGGGTGATGTTCCCTGCTTAGGGAACACAAGCCGGTACACTTGCATTATGTCATGTCTCTGCTCAGAAACCTTCAAAGGCGACTAGAAACGACCAGGAGATAGATGGCCCTAATGCGGTTCTGCCTCTTTAGAACTGTTACTTCTTTGCAAAATACCAACATTATACCCACACTGAACTGTTGTTGCTGTACATTGCTTCTGAGTCTATTCTGATGCTCCCTCCCTGAATAACTGTCCTACCACCCCTCCCCACCCACTGAGAGACTCTCATCCCAGGTCCAGTCCCCCATGTCACCTTCACGATGCCATTTCAGGATCTCTTGGCCATAAAATATACCACTTTTTGCCTCCCGTATCTCCTGCAATCTCCCGTTTTGCATTTATCTTGCAAAACTTAAAACCAATTATAATACATTTGTTAAGAGGTCCATAGATGGGGCGACCTTTGGGGTATATGTCCTGGTTACCGATATACTTGTTTCCATTTCATTGTGCCATGTTTAGCTCTGTGAAGGCAGCGTCTGTGTTTGATGCCCATGTTTATCACTCACCACCCTGGCTCCGTGTCAGGAAACTGCTAGGTTCCCAGTGAACGTTTGTCTGTGCTTTACAAGTCAGTAGCTCTACCCCAAGCACAGCCTTCGGACACATCCTCCGCTGCCATGTATGCCTTTGGAAATGTTGGTAAGGGTGCCTGAACTCAGCCCTTCATACCCCTTAGCTCTAATGTAATGAGTATGATTTTCAGTAAAACCTGGAGACTCTACAGCTAACCCACGTACTTAGATTCTTCTCCACTCTTCCCCAAGCAGACCACCTATTTTGAAGAGTCTCACATTTGCATATACAGAACATGACTGAGAAAGAGTTCCAGAGTTACCGTGTGGGTTAGTGCAACATTAGGTTTGGTGACATTCACTTATGAGCTCAGTTTTGTGCTTTGAAGGAGGTTGGTTTCAGATGCTTTAGAATAAAGTAGCCTCTATTTCTGCTTTAAGTACCTGGCATCACTAGCACGAGCTATGCCACCTTCTCAATGAAGCCAAGCTTTCAGAACCTTCCAACTCTTCCAGAAAGTTGTAAAGGAGACAGAGCAGAGCACTTCATATTTCCAGTTCTGTCTTTGAGCCACCTTGCCATACTGTGTAGTTTAAGATGAAGTATTGTGCTAGTAGGGAGCAACCACTTCTGAGCAGGAATGAGCTTGTTATTTTCTTCTGTTATGTTTTGGGAAATTCTACACTTGTGAGTTGAAGGAGAAATCCTAGAATGCCTTCTGAAGTGAAAACTCCTTGCCAGAACAGAATTTTTAACTGTGTTGCCATGGCAGCCGAGCTGTCACGTTTCACTTTGGCTAAGAATATCTAAACCCCGATGATTCTGAGGATAGAGTAAGTGGAACAGCCAGGTGCATGCTTCACAAGGGGTCTGGGGTTTGCCAGCATTTTCCTGCTCCTAATCCATTCCCTTTCTATGGATCCCTACAGATCCCTGACTTCTTCATATGAATGGCTCTGGGGACACTCACTTTTCAGCTGGAGTATCCATACTGTCACTGACTTTCCTGTCATGTTCTGTGGGTCATTCTGTATGAGACTTTCCAAAATACATGCTCAGTGAGGGCCTTGACAACTTGAAGGGCAATGGAGAAGAAACAAGGAAACTGAGAGTAGCTAGAGATTCTCAGCCAAGACTTAGATTTCTAGCTGGGCTTGGAGGTAGTGCCAGTAGTCCCAGCACTCTAGGAGGCTGACAAAAGAGGATTACAAATCTGAGCCCAGCCTGGGCAACTTAGTGATTTAGTCTCAAAATAAAACATTTTAAAAGGTTGGGAATGTAGCTTAGTGCAAAGGCCCTGGGTTCAATTCCAGTGCTGCCAGTAAATAGACAGATTTGTGGTTCTGTATAGTGAGAACTGGCTGTGGCAGTGGTAAGTAGGTATAGTTAGTGGATTTAGCCTGTAGTTCCAGAAACTTTTGTTTTTGGTAATTATGTCATTTTCCTCCAGAAATTTCTGTGTGCTGTAAAAGAGTAGCCACCAATACTGTTCAGGGCAAAGGCTGAGATGTTCTAATTGAAGCACACAGTCCCAGGGGAACCCAACTGGGAGCAAAAGGCATAGGGATTCCAGACAGAGGTGCACAAAGCAGATATGCTGCTGAACCCAGCCAGTGGGACAGACAAGTCAAAGTCTCCAAGCTGGCTTGCACTCCTGCACTCTTTGGCTTTTAGGTAACAGGTTACCAATCCTGGTCAAAAAATAATCAAGATAGGACTTCCAGGAAGATGGCGACCAGGTGAGCAGCAGAGGGAATCTCTCCCAGAGACTGATCCTTTGCACGCGGCTGCCTGGTCCGTGGATGCAAAATTCCAACTGATTGGGCTGCTCTCCGCGGCCTGAGCATTAAAGGGACGACTGACAAGCTGCGCAGCGAGAAGTGGGTGGATCCTGAGAACTGGGCACCCGAGGGATTGGTGCTGCGCTTGGGCCGCAGCTCGGCTCAAATCACATACCGCCGAAAGAGTGAGTGCGGAGGGAAGAATGGCTTCAGCTCCTGAACCCGACCGGCTCAGAGGCGGCTGTAACCAGGATTTGTTGGAGGCAACGGAGCAGAGGAAACTCAGAGAACGCGCTACTGGGATAGACTGCGCCAATCTGGGCAGCGGTCCGGGATCCCGCTCAGAACCCCACACCCGCAGCCGGCGCTGCGCGAACTGGAGCAACACCCATCTGCGGGATTTCTAAGTCAGGAAAAAGCTCCATTCAGAGAGATACATCTGAATGGCATTCCTGTCTGCACGATCAAAGAGTGAGTTAAGTGGGTGCTCTAACCGGTTTTTCCTGAATCGGGAAGAAGCTCAGCCCAGCGAGTGACATCAAAGCAGCTTTAAGGACTGCGGGATCTCCCGGGTGGGAAGAGCTGGCTAGGCGCCCAAACGGGATTTGTGAGGGGGAAAGGAGCTCCACCCAGGTAGGAATACCTGAGTGGCCAGTCTGGAAGACTCCTGGGGTGGCGAGCTGTTTATTCGCCCCGGCCAGGTCTTCGGGTAGGGAGTAGAAGTGGAACTCTCAGCAGACGGCTTAAGGGACATTCTCCCAAAGAGAAGGAATCATTGGAGCAGCCTCTGCAGCAGACCTTTGCCTGCTGAACTGCCTGTGGAATTTATAGCTCCACAGTTTGAATCTGATACCCAAAAATGGGAAAACAGAGGAACAAAACACAGTCTCAAAACTCAACCCCACTCAGAACAAGTTTTGAATGTGAAGATACAGGGGAACCAGGAAGCCTCATAACTTCAAGTTATGAAACGATTGCATCCGAAATGAAACAACTCCAACAGGCCATAAAAGAGCTTAAAGCAGAAATAACCCACATACCCGCAATGATTTCTCAGACAAAAAACGAGCTGAAAACAATGATGGAAGAAATGTTCCGGACACATAGAGAAGATATAGACAAAAGACTAGAAGAAAATAGGAAACAAATGGAAACGTTACAAGAGCAATTTAGGAATGAATTACCAATAATGAAACAGGTCCAAAGAGAATGCCAGGATTTGAAAACTAACGCTGAAAGCATGAAAAACCGTTTAAATGAAACCGAAGATAGAATTTCAGAACTTGAAGACAGCATGGC
>PVLD010014465.1:14250-52336 GCA_004027595.1 Dinomys branickii | reverse complement strand
TTTGTCCCAGTAGCGCGTTCTCTGTCGGGTTCAGGAGCTGAAGCCGTTCTTCCCTCCGCACTCGCTCTCTTGGCTGGTCGTCTTCTTCCCGGAAGTCCTTATTTCTGTCTTCATATTGCTATATTTCATTGTTTGGGTGGTAATCCTCTGGGAGGTTCTCTCTCTGCTGCCTACCCGGTCGCCATCTTCCCGGAAGTCTCCATAAAAACTTTTCTGAGTTGTGTTAAAAACTGCTTTTCTTAGGTCACATGAAACAACTTAGAAATGTTATCCTCATCATTGCTAATAGTGTCCATTTCGTGCAATGTACTGTTCAAGTGTTTCTCATTACATTAACTTACTGACTCTGCACCCCTTGAGAGAGGCATTATGGCCTTTCCATTTCATAGGTGAGGACATGGAGACAAAGTGATTAAGTAACTGTCAAACAAATCAGTAGCAATATTTTCTTTAAGCTCATGAACAGCTTTCAAGTGCACAGAAATCCAACAAGAAGCCAATTTCTTTAAGTCAATATACTTCGTGGTAAAGGACCACTTCTCACCAAACTTAGGAAGTAAGCAGAGTTCTTCAGTACACTGTGCTGTTTGCTTTCCCATCCCTCCTCCTTCAAACCAACATCTGCTAACTCTACAATTCTTTCCTGCACTTAAAAATCTGGGGCAATCTCACCTATTATTTATTTGCATTGATGAATAAGGATAGGACCTCCAAGAGGACCCTTAAAGATGAGGCTAATAATGACCATGGAAGAGAGACACAGGGGTTTAGAACACCAACCTCTAGGTACTTGCAAGTTCACAGAAAGGCAACAGTCACGACATAGTGGGTATAACTGGTATGAATGAAATAGGGAAGTGTTGGTGAAGGGACTGGCCCAGATCTATGCCTGGTGATGAACAGGTGAGAAAAACAGGTGTACAATACTTATGAGCAGATGCTCAGGACAGGGACCTGGAATCAAAATCTAACTGCACTTCTTAGTAGGTATGTGACAATGGGGATGCCATTTAATTGCTTTAAACCTCACTTTTTCTCTTTTTATTTTAGAAGGAGAACAGTAGTACTTCAGGAGTTTGTGGTACAGATAAAGTTAGATAATCTATAGCAAATCTTAAACCTCACGTCTGACATAGAACTTCTCAATACATTCAAAATCTGTGGATGTTGAGGGATTCAGTGATTTTCAGAGTGTGTCTTCAGAACCAAGGCAAACAGCAGTTGTGAACTATAAATGCAAATTGATCTCCAGGCAGACAGAAACAATGGGACCCAGGAAAATTTGGACATTATGTGTGATACTGGATTGGTTAAGTGAATGACAGAATGGGAGGGCAAGTGGACTACTTTTGTACCACAGAACGTTGATGGATTTATGGATGTCATTTTGGAGCTTTTTATCTTTCTTGAACAAGTTATAAAGAAGTTTTGTATACAATAGCCAAAGAGCCTAAACTTCTTCTTTGCTAGTACCGTGTCTTTATGCAGTCTATCTGATTCATTCTCACAACAAGCATATGGGGTAAGTACCATTTTTACCTTATGTAACCTCTGCCATAGCTGCATGAAGCTTTTTACATGTTTTAACTCATTTAATCACCACGATAACACCAGGAGGCAGGGAACTTTTAATTATCCCCATGTAACGGAAGCTAATGGAGGTTAGCAGACAGGGCTGGAATCGGGGCTTCCTGGGTGGCAGAGCCCGTTTTGTAGGCAGTGCTCTGCCTGAGGTCTGTTCCGAGAGGCCCTACACTTCTGTGAAGGTCACAATCCAAAACAGTCTATCTTGTTTTTTTTTCAAAGGTTGTAAACATCATTTACTGCACCACACGGTGACCACCCTACAATGTCAAATGTGAGCATTCTTTCTGATCCACTGGTAGAAATTCTGATAATGATACTGACATCACAGGCCAGGTTCCCTTCTGCCTTGTCAAGATGTCCTTGGCCTAATTACAGTATCATGGGGCCTGTGTGTTCGGCATAATTCTTGATTTATCCATGGCCTGGATTGTCAACCTTGGTTGGGTTGATATTATTTTACAGTATCTATTATCCTAGCATGAGGGTAGAAGAGCTTTAAAAGTGTAACACTGATGTAGGTAAACCAACACAAAATGAAAGTTTTCGTGTTCAGTGGTCAAAAATCTGTAAGATATTTAATAAATTAGACACTTGAAGAAAGATCCCAAAGGTTGCAAAGGCTGGAAGAATGGGCCAAAGCTGACTATAAGAAACTTAATGAGAGTGAGGGGAAAGTCTGGCTTCCAGAAAGAGCTAGAGGGGGATCATTTTAGGGATTTTTAATCCTGAGAGTCACTGAAAAGGGCAGGGACTCAGGCAGCAGTGGGTCATAGCTCTTAGGTGTGCAGAGACAGAAAAACAGAGTAGACCCTTTATTCACTCACATGTTGTGACAGGAGCTCTGGTAGGCCCCTTGTATGAGAAGCTAAAGTCTTCCTAACTAATGAATTCAATAAATGCTTATTGAACCACTGGTCCATGCCAAGCACTATGTGGGAATCAATGGACCGAGCAAGGTCATGGGCAAGTGAAACAAGTGCAAAGTGAGGGGGTGCTGGGCGGGGGCACTGAGGGTCTCATTGGGAATCTCCTGCCACAGCCAGGGCCAAATAATACTCACTGTAAAGAGCATTTAATTTGTTATAAATTCAAGTGAGTTTAAATTCCTTTTAGATAAATGTGATATGGCTGCCAAAAAGGTCAACCAACATATGTTTTCATGTATGATCTAAACCACTTCCTCAACCCCCACATATACTTACTTTTTCACCTTGGAACACCTGGTACAAAACACAGGTCCTGGTTTATAATAAGCATTCACTAGACAAAGTGAATGACCTACCTTTTCTGACACATGGGAATACCTTCTCTATTCTTATTTTTGGTAGTGAAGTTTCTGTTCCAATGTATCCATGGCAACACTTCACTAATAGAAATACTGTACATGTTAGGCATAAAAGCTGAACCATTTTCTTAAAAATGCCACAGCTGACTAATAACTGTTAGTTTGCAATCATAGACTACAAAAGAAATGATTGCATGAATATCTGAGATCCCAGGTGTTAATTCAATAGCACAAAATGTGTGTCCTTGCAGTGTATTTCTTATGGCTAGGAGCTGGTGTGCACTTGCTTTTGAATTCACTAAAATTAGATTTAAGACCTTCTGTGTAATTCTATAGACTCAAAGGAATAGATAGTGCCCCTGAAGGTCATCCACCACAAGCCCCTGCCTTCAGACAGAATGTGATATAAAACGCCTGTGGATCGTCTATCCTTTAAAAACCAACCTCAAGGAGACTAGATCTGAGTGGAGTGCTCTTTTTCTACTCTGTATACGATTCTCCTGAGGGACAGTTCTTATAGTCCTATTTTCCATGATAAAAAATTCTCCCCTGCTCTTTTGTAAGACCATTTCCATTTGCTCTGTCCTCAGCAGTGCAAGAGAATACTGGCCTGTGTCACCTACATAATGTACGTTAGTACACCAAGTAAATCCACCTCATGCTCTCTGTTTCCCAGACTTAAGCCCAATTCCTCAAGCCTGTCCTCACAGATCAATTTTGCAATGCTTTAATCATTTTAATCACTTTTGTTCCACCCAGTTGCATCATTTCCAATTATCTCTATCACATCTTTTTCTTTTTGGCCTCAAATTAAACACCAGGGCAAGGCAGAACTGACCAGAGTTCAGAAGTGAAGGAAGATGGTTCCCGCTTCTTGGTGTTTTGAGTCAATGACAACATAATAGAACAACTGTGGCATTTTGCTGTCAGTAAGAGTAACACAGAATGATGGCTCAGCATAGCTCCTGCACAACTGTACCTTTTAGATCTTTTTCAGTGGTTCTTGAGCAAAAGTATTTAGTCCCACTAATACCTGTTCATTCATCCTTGCAGAAGAAAAGCAACAAGTTTATGAGAAAGAGACGAATGGCTGAACCTCACAAAGAAATGTAGCCCTCTCAAAGTTCCTTCCTTCTCTCCTTCCCTCTCTTTCTTTCTTTCTTTCTTTCTTTCTTTCTTTCTTTCTTTCTTTCTTTCTTTCTTTCTTTTTCTTTTCTCCCTCCTCCCTCTTCCCTCCTCCCTCCTCCCTCCTCTCTCTCTCTCTCTCTCTCTCTCTCTCTCTCTCTCTTCTGAGACATGGTTTTAGACTCTATACTTCATGCTGGCCTTGAACTTGTGATGATCCTCTTGCCTCCCAAGTGCTGGGATTACAGGAGTGTACCACCTGGCCAGCTCTCTCAAAGGTTTTGGGATCCAGAGATGTCAGGTGAGTGGCTTGGTGGGATGGTAGTGAACTGCAGCACCCAGACTGTTTAGAGGCAGGGTCTCTACTTCATCCATAGTTGACTTCACTCACAGAAAAATCTTCAAACAGTATATACCAAGAACTTTTATTTTTTTTTATAAAGAAGCCTCCAATTTATATTTTTAAGTTAATGATCATGGGGCTACGGATATAGCTCAGTGGCACAGCACCTGCCTGGGAAGCACAAGATCTTGAGTTCAATCCCCAGTACCAAAAAAAGAAAATCTCTAGGAATTAAGTTAATTATCACAAGTGAAAATGTCAAGTAATTAAGAAATTTTAAAGCATTGTGCAGTTCAACCCTGTGTGGGTCTTAAAGCGCACATTCACAGGCTTAGTGTTACTGTGGGCTTCTGAATTCATCCTTTTGTCCAGTACCAACCCTCTAACCCTCTACCTCCCTATTTATTTCTGAAATAAATTTCTGAGGGCATGTGCACCATCAGTAGGCACATTCTTTTTACAAAACACTTTTATTGTAAAATTGTATTTTAAAGAAGGTTTTAAAGAAAAGAAGTTTAAACTCTTTGCTCCCAAGTGACAGAATTCCACTAAAAATGACAGCAATCAGTGGAGATGGCTTTGTTTATGCTATGTAGTAACTGAGCCATTGTGGGGCATTGAGCTGCTCTAGAGTTCGGGGCTGAGTCTGAGATCTCCACTTTACATTGCTGCTTCGAGTTAATCTGAGCCCAATGCAAGAGTCATCTCTGATTGGAGAAATGTACCGATTTGTGCTTCAGATCCTAATTTTCAAACCCAGCAGGTTCAATTTACTTAGAAAGGTTGTTCTAAGAGTTCTCAGTGCAGAAAGACAATTTAACCAAATGCTTTACCCTAATTACACAGCACAGCTATTTGCATAAGTAACAAGCCTGGGTATTCAGAGACCCAAGAGAGTCAATGCTATTACAGCAGAAGTTGTATTTTTGATAACTTTAAAGAAAATTATAGCAAGTCAGGATCTTAAGTGTTTTATCTTTCTAAAGGGACATGATAGAGTACATAACCCTTTGTAATTCCAGCCACATGTATGGGAAGCAGTTTGAAGAAGGGTTCCCTTCCTCGTGGCCATTCCTGTAGGAGAGGCAGTTGGTCATATTAAGTGCGGGTAAAGGCAGTAGTTTCTGTCAGATGAAAGTTAGTCCATATGTAATTTTCTTTTGCCAATATGGGAAATGCTACTTATAAAGAAACTACTGATCTTTTATGTATTGTAGGAAATTAAGCCTTCTCTTAGGGTAATGGACTCAAACTGTAACAAAGGATAGTTTATCTTGAAGTTTGATAAGACAGTTCTAACATATTGATAAACAGTGACATTGTTTACTGGAAGGGAAAATAAATGCCCTTTGCAGAGACTTTTAAAAGTAGACAAAGAACTACTTGGAGAGCTTGGCCTGGGAGGCCCGGACCCTTGCACTGCAGGCATGGTTCAACGTGTCCGATGGGAATGACAACATGCATTCAAAAACAGGAAAACAAACAAAACCTGGGCTCCTTTTCCTACATGCAGACAGTTTAGAAGATTTAAACTTCTGCAACAAAACAGGCTTGCTCTTTAACAATTTTCCATTCCAATAGAACATAAGCCCCATGAGGCTTAGGACTGATGTAAACCAGCGAAAAGTCCTTTGATTTTTAGGCTCCAGGGTAACTGGCAATAAGAGTAAAGAAAATAAGTGTATGAAGGACAAGTAAAAAAAACAGTGCATCTGCCAGGGACTCCACCACTACGCCGGGTACATGACCTCTGCGAAGGGTGTTAGTCCGTGACAATCGGGGGGACTCATCAGGAATTACGGCCAGACTGTCACCATCTATTTAAGAACACCAAACTGTCAGGACAAGCGCAAATAACAGCATCAACCTGCCCAAGTGGCCAGACAGTTCTCTAAAGGAGTATCACTAAATTGGAGCATTCCCAGGCCGGGGTCAAGATGAAAAGAACAGCCCAGACAGAGGGCTGCCAGGTTACTGTGGAACAAAGTGGCAGATGGGTTGATCTCAGGAAAAAAGAACCTGCCAACTGGTGCAGAGAACATTAGTCTGAGAGAGGGATATCTCACTTTAGCGGAGACAGCCCCCGAAGCTCCATTCACTACCACCCAGGAAGGCCGGCCTCACTGTAAGGGCGGCCTCGGCGCGACGCCACAGCTCCCCACATGGAGGCGCGTGCGCACGCACCACGTGACGGGCACCGGCGTGCAGATGCTCCTGCTGAGGGTCACAGCGCCAGAATGACAGAGGAGCCTGATCAGAATAAGAAAGTAAGTGCACTTCATCTTTTCAGTGTAGGTATGCAGTTGGAGAGAGCTACAAAGGACAATATTTCTTAAGCAGTAATAGGTGCAGTTTAATAGTTTTTATTAATAAAAATGCTCTAAAACCTCTGAATGGTGCACACTGATAAAACAGCACATTCCAAGTGTATAAGGTTGGTTTAAAACAACTCTAAGGAAATGACCAGTTATAGAAATGAACCTCTGTGAAAGAGAAACAGACGTGGAAACACACAGAGTCCAGAAAGGACGGCTCTGCTGGGTAACAGACAGGGTAATAAAACAGTGGTGGAACAATGTTGTAGTCAGAGTTGCAAGGGAGTAGATTTAATACAGGACACATAATTTATAGTATTACAATATTTAGTCAAAAGGTCAAATGCAGAGGAGTACAGGAACATCTGTCCATGTGCTAGAAATCCAAAGAAAGGAGCTGAGGGCCTGGATCTCACAGCAAGAGTCCGGCTGAAGACCTAGAGTCCATGGCAATGTCCTCCACGAGGCCAGCTGGAGGCCTAGAGCCCATGACAATGTCCTGTGCAAGTCTTTATCAAGGACCTGCACTGGGAAGGCCCAAAGGTTCGTGGTGGAAGCTACAAGTCTAAACCAGTGGAGTATCTGTGCTAGCAGGTTGCGGGATCTGCAATGAAGCCAGGAAATGATGCCGAAGGTAAGGACCAGAGCTCCAGTGAAAAGAACAGTCACTATAGCCAGCAATAGCAAAGACCTGAGCTCCTCTGATCACAACTTCTGAGTTCTTATCATGGAAACCAGTGCAACAAGCTTCTGCAGCAACAGCGCATATGTTTTCCCCTCCAGTTCTCCTTTTATGCTGTTGGCAACAATCCTCAGGTGGGCCTTCCGCACCCAGAACCACGCTGACTTAGTTTGGCTCAGTGCTCCAAGTTGACCATTAGTTAATCTACCACAGACAATACAATAAAATGACTTTAGGGGGCTAGAGGTGTAGCTCTGCTTCGCAGTGCCTGCCTGGCAAGTGTAACACCCTGAGTTCAATTCCCGGTACCAAAAAAAGAAATAAAATGACTTTAATAAAATATGCTGCTATTAATATATACAAATACATTAATTCATACTGAGAAACTTAACTACACTACTGTCAACTACCAGGAGAGATGTCTCAATATTGAGGAGGACATACAACATGTTGACAACTGCCCCTTTCTCATGATCATCAGGGTCTTCCTCTGGCTCATCCTCCTGAGATGTTTGCCTGGGACTGTGCTTCCTGGAGAAATAACATACAATGTGAGTTGTTCATATAGCAGCCAAAACAGCTATGTAGGAGGCTAGAGTTCCTTCAACTTTTTAATACTGTGAAATCGTTTTTCTGCATGAATAGAAAACAGCGACAAGAGACCGAACGGAACACACACACAGAAATGGAAGTCAGCCTGACTCTTACTCGTAGTTCTCCTGGTCTCTTTGGTGTACACAGTGTTGGGAGCTGAAAGTAAGCATAATGGCTTCCAGTGAAAGTGAGGTAAAGCAGTTTTTCCTCCTTTCCCTTTGATTACTTCTAGGCTTTAGAAACAGTATCCTTGCTGAAAGTATTCCATGATATTGGACATGGTTTCACCAACACTCTTAGACATAAAGACTTCAGGACTGTGACCTCGTAGGGCTCTTCCTCTTGCCTAGCAGATGAATGCCCATTTTGGTTCCATATAGTCACTGTTACCACAGCTTTTAAAATTTCTCTGGTTAGGATCAAACAAGACTGGAAGAAATTTTACTCACTAGGAATAAACTGAGGAGGGGGGATTAGGTGTTTCTTCTTTTTGAACTCATGAAAATGAATAAGAAGGTTTATAGAAATAATAATTTGGCTGCCTCTTAAACTATTCCATTTTGAAAACTATGCTAGCATATTCCCACTTGAGCTAAGATTCATAGTTTTTGAAAGAATCTTTTCTGTTTTTTTCATGGTTATGAGATATATTTTCTAAGGCATTTTAATGCAGGTAAAGAGGTAAACAAAACTTCAGCCACTGCAGAGGAATCTGAACTTGGAATTTTACTTGGACACAGATATTTCTGACCCTTTCATGCTCTGCCTGTCTGCGGCTGTGGTGGATTTTAACTCTAGCATCCCGCACCCGCCCGACACCGCCCCAGACATACCATGATGAAAATATAAAGATAATATTTTATAACATGCACAAGAGCTGGGTTTAGCTCCTAGATCTATTTCTGGAAAACTGGGGCAACTTGACCTTTGTTTGCTCCTCTATGAAATGGTGACAGAAAATGATGTTGTGGAAAGGACTAATTGAGATAAAGACTCACCAGAATCTTTTAAGTCACTAAAGTCTGTGAAAAATGAGTAGTTATGTAAGGATGAAAACTTCAGCAGTTATTATCCAAAGAAGGAGGACCCAGTTTACACGTTTGCGTTCGCCCATCTGCTCACTGGCCCCAGCCCAACTCTGAGCTTCCCTGTGCTTCTCCTCAGGCTGCAGCCCGCTCCTCCCACCAGCTCCTGAGCTGTGCTTCCCTCCCCCCCCTCCAAAGGGTTTGAGCTGGAGCCTGTGAAGCGTCACTGCTGATTTTGGCCACTTGTGTATATACTGGTGCAACTTATCACAGCTTTATTTTGCCTCTGGGAGAAGAGGACCCAGGAACTATGATGCTCTCAAAAGCAGAGATTTGTTCCTCTGTAATTCCATTATGTGGCATAATGAGCATCTCAGTAATTGTGAATAAATGACTCATTGAAAAAGAGAAAGACTAAATGAGAGAATCAATAAGTGGATCAATGAAAAAAACTAGAATAAAAACCTTCCCAAGGCCTCTGCAGGTAAGAGCTACTTATTTACTGGGCTAACTCTCTGAGCTGGCCGCGCACACAGAGACTGGGGGTGAACGTGGCTGTCATCATCGTGAGACACAGTCGCAGAAGCCTCGGCTGTGAAGAACTCTGAACAGTTTTGGGGGAGCAAAATTCCATTTTAGAGTATGAGAGGCGTTACGGTAAAGGGGTAAGGGAACATCGGACAACAGAATCATACCGGGCACAGCTGTTTTGAGAGTGAACTTGAGCAGATCTGAATGCATGGGACCAAGATGGGAAACTGAGAGGGGTCTGAGGGCCTGTGTCACTGACCTAGCCAGTATAGTGACGCAGAAACCAGCACGGTGTCCAGACGGTTCAATGTTCAGAGTCTGGGACCTGCGGCCTCATTTTGGAAAGACTGGGTGTGGGAGAAGCGGACATAGCCACTAGGGACTGGAAAAGAAATTTGTCACTTCGGGAACTAGAGAGTAGGATGGCTGTGGTCACGGCACATCCACGGACAGGCCAGAGTCTCAGCAAGCTCCTTGAGGGCAGGTTTCTCAGCACTGCTGCTGTGGTAGTCAGGGACTCCTCAGCTTCCCTTGTCCCAAGGCCTGTGGCATCCCATGGTTTGAGGCACAACTTTGGAGTGGGAGTTAAGAGCACACCTGCTAGCTAAAGAGTTTCCAGGGGGAAATATCACCTTTCTAAGATGTGTAGAAGCAATTCTATGCATGTCTTATTTCCTTAGAAAAGGTATTAAGCAAATATGAAATATGTCTCAGACAGTTCTCTCAGTTGTGCCATGAAAGTTTAAATTGACCCCACTCATTTTCCCCATTTTTTATTGTTACATCTCCACCCAGCTGTATTTACTAAACATATTTCATATGTATTGTACAGAAAAGAGACATGAATACCAACTGTCTGTTTTCCTCTTGTATTATTAGGAAAATCAATGCTTAAAAATGATAAGAATTACTAACCTTTTGGAATAAAAAGAAAAAATAAAAGGGACAAAACTGACCTATAATATCACCATATTAACTTGATAAATTTTCTTCTGGACTTCTATGTACAAGCATTTTTAGTTACTCTCATAAGAGTGATTTTGTGTGGTTTTTTCCTTCTATGGCTATATTGCCTTAAGAGATGACTCTTATTTTTCAGGCACTTAGTTTTAGGATGCGTAGGCCATGAGAAATTGGATTTCAACATTTAAAGGAGATTCATTACAATGAAGAGCAAATGGTATCATTTCGTTTGAAGCAGTATTTCATTGCACTACCATAACAACTAAAATAAATCTTCTGTAGCACTTATTTAAGTACTGAATGAAGATGAAATTAGAAAAGTAGACTGCCATTCCCAGGGGTCCTAGACTTCCACATAGTCATCAACTGATAAACCTGGTAGCATCTACTTAGCCGGTGAGCCTTTACTTCGAAGAAGCTTGAGGTTCTTCAGTGGGACTCTGGCCAATGAAAACCTCCAGTGTCGCAGCACAGTGACCTGGTGTTATGGTCTGTGTCTGGATGCCCCCCAAAGCCTCAAGCAGTCATGGGGAGGGCTTCTGGAATTTGTGACTGATTAATGGTCCAATGCTGGGATTACGGGATGAGCACTACACCCACCCTGGGGCAGGCAGCCTGCATAGAACGTAAGGGAGGAAAACAGGCTTGCCTTCCGGCTCCTCCCCTTTTGCTCTTGCTGCTTTTGCTGTCTTCCACCGCCATGAACGTTGCCCCCTGCCAGGCTCCCCTGTCCTAGTGCCACCTGATTACAGACTGACACCTCCACACACTGTGAAATAAATAAACCTTTCCTTCCTTCATTTTGGGCATTGGGTATTTTGTCTCAGCAATGAGAGAAAAGTAACTAAGACACTTTGTGTGGCAAGCTATTCAGAGAAAAGAGAAAAAGGAGTTAATGGTGTTTTACATATAAACTGAAAAAGTTAACAACATGATAGTCATTGGCAAAGTAATATTTTCTTCCTCTAAAACAATGAGTTCTATCTTACGTGATTTATCTCAATAACTGACAAGCAATACATGCAATTATTAAAAACTACCATCAGACCAGCTTTAAGAGGCTTCACTGTGGTCCTGCTGGTGCAGTGCTGGACTCATGTTGCTTTCTCTGGACAACATGAGCACACGGAGTCAGGTTGGACTGGCGTTTCAGAGGTGTGACTTTGAGAAGAGAGATGCAGGAACAGGACTCCTGAGTAACCTGTCATTTCATTGGGTACATTTATTATGAAAGCAGCAATGATGTCATCAGTAAATTGTTTCTTGTTACATATATCAATTTATTATTTCATATATATCACTTTAAATCTCATGTTTAATCTACAGGTTTAATAATTAATTTTTTTCCTGATAAGTGAAAAAATGTATTGTGAGTTCATAGTGAGAGTGTTGATTTTGAATGATCGTGGAGTAAACAAATTTCTCAGCTGTCTATTTCAGGAAAGCCTGATACAAAACAAGTCACTGGGACTGAGGTAAAGACCACCCATTCCTATTTTCTGTGGCGTTTTTATCATGAATATATGTTGAACTTTGTCAAAGCTTTTTCTGCATCTATTGAGATGATTATGTGATTTTTGTCTTTGTTATAAGGTATATTACATTCATTGATTTGCATATACTGCACCATCTCTGCAACCCTGGGATGAATCCTCAATACAAAAATGGGTATCTCAGATGAATACACACTTCTCAGATAAAGAAATACAAATGGCAAATACATACATGAAAAAATGTTCAACATCATTAGTCATTCATGAAATGCAAATTAAAACAACACTGAATTCCATCTCACCCTAGGAAGAATGACTAAATCAATCAATAACAAATGCTGGCAAGGTTGTGGAGAAAAAGGAACACGTCTCCCCTGTTAGTGGGAGTGTTGACTAGTGAAACCACTGTGGAAATGTTTGGAGATTCCTCAGTAAACTAGGACTAGAGGTCCCATTCAACCCAGCTATTTCTCTTTTGGGTATTTTTCCAGAAGAACTGAAAACATCACATCATAGTGATACATGTGTACCTATGTTTATAGCAGCACAATTTGTTAATAGCTAAATCATGGGAGCAACACAAATGCCCATCCACTGAGGAATGGATAAAAAAAGTTGTGGTATTTTTATATAATGGAATATTATTCAGCCATAAAGAAAGATAAATATAAGGCTTTTATAGGTAAATGGACACAACTAGAGACCATACTCATAAGTGAAGTAAATCAGATTTGCATGTATAAACATCATACTGTCTCACTAGTGTCAGAACCTGATGGAGTGAATAAAAATCTAGGAGGTATAATACATATTGTGAAAGGGAAGGAAACTTCTCAAAAGGAAAGAATAACTGGGATGAGGGGAAAGATAAAAGAAAGAAGGAAAAATATGTATATATGTATACATAGGATAGCTAAGATAGTTGTACTACTGATTTCTATTGCTTTATTGACAGGAACAGTTGATGTTTAATTGTTTGATCAATCTTACCTGCCTATATTGGTTTATCTGAGTAACCAATATGAAGATACCAATATGTAATACAACACCATTGTTAATTTCCTATCACCTTGTCTGAAATTCTATATTGCTTATATTGTTTTTGTGTTATTTTGTAAATGTATGTGTGTTTATTAATATGCTTTCATTCTTTTATTACAAAAAAAACCCAAGTCAATTTCAGCAAAATGGCAGCACAATGATCAGCACCTGCTTTTATTTGAGCAGCACATTTCTCAAGCAGGAAGGTGTGATGATCAAGGTGAGTCTATTTGGACAGCATTTGATGAGATGACTCAAAATGTTCACCTTTCATGCCATTTTGAATTTGGGGAACAGTCAGAAGTTACACACAGATCTGCCAAATAAGGCACATGAAGACACACTGCAACATGCTCACAAGCCTGCTTTTCCATGGGGTGGCGTGCGGTCACAGCATTCATCATACTTGTTATTACACCTCAGAAGGAAACTCATGAAAGAGGACTTCCAGAACTGCTTCAGAAAATGGCAGAGATGATGGGATAAGTATGTTCAAAGTTAGTGGACTATGTTTTAAAAATTTAAACATTTACAATATTCTTTCACTCCCATATCTATTTAGCTATAATTTTCTGTGTTGATATTTAGCTATTAACTATTGAACCTTTGAATATGGCTAGGTGTTTTTTCTCCTCATAAAATATTCCAGAATAAATAATTTATTCTTTTGTTAGATCTGCACATGTAGTAAAGCATGCTCATGAATTTACTGATGGTTCTTTAAAATACTCTCAGTACCCTAAAAGATGAATCAGATGTTTATGCATAAATTAGACTTACAAGAACACTGATCTTCTAACACAGAATGGAAAGAATTTACATGAACAGTAAAGAGACTCCTCATAGCCATCTCTGTATCATGATGCTTACCTAGCATCTGATACAGGGTCAGTACCCAACAATATTTGTTGAAATTAACTGCAAGTCTTAGGTAGATATAAAACATGGATATGGGGTGTGATCAACATTGTGTTCACTGGTCTCTCCTCCTATATGTGAGTCCTCTCATTAAATTTAGACTGAAATGAGTTTGTCTTCTGCCATCTTAAAGTTACAAGAGAACTAGAAGGAATGATCCTCTTGAATGTGTCAATGCTGAGGTGAAACTTAGGTTAGCAAAGCAGGGAACCCCGAGTTATTAATGAAATGACAAGTACATAAATGATGGACAGTAGTCTGCACAAGCAACTTATTATTCATTGGCCTACACACATTCATTTTCAGTCTGGAAGAGCATACTTTCCATTTCAATGAATCTGTCACTGATCCATCTTTTAAGGTTGGCAAATTACCAAAAGCAGGATGAAATTAGGATAGAAATTTCTTTGTAATAAAGTTCCATAAAAATCACACTGGAATTCAATTGCATAACACGATGCATTAGAGGCTGGGTGGCTGCCCTGGGGAAGCTTGCTTTCTTCTTGAGAATTAAACATGCCATTTTAATACTTGAACAAAAGCTTGAATAAACTCTGCCTTCAAAGAGATGAGACATTATCTCTGACATGAGCTTAGTACAAGCATCATAGCCATATTTTAAAGTATTTTAAATTCCTCCATGAATGTTAAAGCAGTAACACCTTATTATACACATTACTAACGTGGCAAGCTGCAATGGCCAGGGAGTGTCTAGCTGGTCTTCAGCCATGGCCCACTTTGGAGTCTAAGGGTTCATCTTTGGGTACACCTTTTTGTGTGGTCACTACAGCTGTAGTGATCCTTCCCATAAGCCTCTGGGTGAGTATTTCATGCTCACTAGAGCACTCCAGACAAGTCCTCTGAGCCCATGATGAATGTGACGCTCAATCACTGATCTCGATATTCTGGCTGGAAGGAGTCACAGAACATGCAGTTGTCAGAACAGACGTATCTTGATCCAAACTGAGCATCTTGAATTTGATGAAGTTCATTCAGGACAAAGCAGGGTTGGAGATGAGAAGTAAAGGTGGCAGAGGTGTGGACAGCAAGTATCAACATGGCGTGTGCATGTAGAGTTCTCCTTGGAGAGTTTTTTTTAAAGCTGAGCTGGTTTTAAATGTGATATTTAAGTGAATGCTGCCAAATTGTGCTGCCTCTTCCGGCAACAGAAAATCCATTAATAATGTGTTTGTGGTCAGAATGTCTATTCTCAAGCTCAAGCCGTATGAAGAGCTGACCCCTCCCCAGGAGAGTGATGACAAGCTAGGGGAGGTAGAGGAGAGAGCTGACAGATGTGTGCTGCCTTGCTGACAAGTGCTGAGGACAAGTGGGGAGACAGATCAGTAAGATTTTCATTAAATCAAGAAAAACACAACTTGCCCCTAACGTCACCTCTGATGGCTTCCTAGACCAGCTGCTTCCCCGACGCCCTACTGAGGAACAAATTGCTTTCCTAGCAGGACATTTGGACACTCCTGCATTAATAGATATGGATCCCAGCATGCCAAGTCAAGCGAGAAGGCAATTTAATACAAGCAACACTGTCATCTCAATTTAGGACAACAGCTAGGATGCCCTACAGGGCACTGCAACAGTTTCTGGAAGTACACCACATAAGACATTCTCACTGTCTTAAGGCTATGCAAAGCTGGTATTTCTAGTAAACAGTCAGACCAAGGATAATGGAAAATGTAACACAAAGATGACGGCACCATTGTCCTACGTGTGAACACCAGTTTCAATTCTTGTGGCTTTTACTACTATAGGAAACTGTGGGCAAATTGAGAGCATCTCTCTTCTACCCCATCCTACCATATGAACATTGACAAAGCCCATGATGCCCCATACACAGAGGAAGAGGTAACACTGGGTGACAGATGTTGTGTACTATCAAATTCTGAGGATATTTGAAAGTATGAGGTAACCTCGTGTTTGAATTCTCTGACTTACTTATCTCCTTCAATGCTAAGCAAAACAAAACAAAGGAAAGCCCTTCTAATCTGCATTTTATAACATGAGGTTGTATGTGAGAAAACATTTTTCCTTTTTAAAAAATTCTTAATGCATCGTATATTGGTGTATACTTCAATAATAGTTTCAACTTTATTTTCTCCATAATAAGGACATGGCTGAATCCAATGTATACATCCTTTGAAGATCCTTTATGTTATGACAATATTTTTGACAAGGATTCTCATGATAAATTAACTGTATGTGTGATTTTCAAAATCTGGAGATAACTAAATTTTTTGAAATAAAAATTTTTTAGCAATATCCAGTGATATATCATTTTGAGTTAATGTGTTCTTACTAATAATACTGGAAGGAATTCATGTATGAATTGAGAACATACATTTGTTACATTCATCTGTAACAAAAATAAATATATATCTTCTAAAGACAGAATGTCTCTAGATAGAGACAAAAAATGACACTTAGTTTCACACTTAAGTTTGCTGGCAGATGATGGTGGGTCCCATCAGCTGCAGTCATTTCTCAGTGTCACTTTGTAACAGGCGCATCACAAAGTAACTCCGGCGGTCATCACCGCGAGAGCTTCGCCTTGGAATTCTCTGTGTGACAGGACACGAGGTCATTATTATTAAATTAAAAATGTCCCCATTGAGAACATTTATTGGATGGTGAAAAGGGTCTTTCCCTGGTTTGATACGTCTTAAATGGAGTCACATATTTTAAAGTAATTTCACTGGAATAAGTATTTATCTTAAAACATATTTTCCTGTTTCCTTTCTTTTTACTGTTTTTTTTTTTTTTTTTGCAAACATTTGTGCACATTTCGGAGCTTGTCCCTTCTCAAAATACCATTTGAGAAAAATCCTCCAATGTGAACAGCACCTGTGATGATAAAGGAGGCTCTCAGGAAGGTGAGATTAGGGACTTGTACCCCATATGTGGGAAGAGATTTGGATAAAATTTAGTACATGGATTCAAAAATAAATGATTTTCATTTATTTTAAGGATTACATTTTTCTTGAACACAAAACTCCCTTTTTTCCATTATTGCCTGTAAATAAAAAGGCACAAAAAGTAAATAATAACAGCAGTTTCTGCTGCACAGCTCCCTCACAGCATTTGTGGACGCACGCTGGAATTACCCAGGAGCCAGCGAATTCCCAGGGAGGGACCCAGCAGATTCCTGGGGTGAGACCCAGTCTTGTGCTTCCAGCACCTTAGAAATGTCAGACATATAAGAGAGACTCCATTCCTAGAGGACAGAAGTGCTTTTAACATTCATTTATTGACTGATCTTGGAGACAGGGTCTCACTACGTAGTGCAGGCTGGGTTGGCCTTGGGAGTTGCTCACGTAGCCTAGGCTAGGCCCTTGCAGCCATCCTCCTGTTCAGTGTCCTGAATGCTGAGACAGAACTGTTTGAAACTAAATGTTTTCAAACAAAAAAAACCATCTATAGGAATGAGCTTTAAAATAGTTTACAGACTTTAAAGTGGCGAAAGCCACAAGGGTTTCAATTCTAGAAAGAATGTGATCCTCAGAACTGATTTCCTTAAACAACCATAGACTCATCTATTTGCTCATCTCAGGATATAATGCTCATCAAATACTGAGCAGGGAGTGGGCAGCTTTGAGGGGGTGATGAAACACCTCTTCACAGGAGCTTCGGAGATGAAAAGCTTGTAAAACTGTACGCTCACCTATTATCCGTGTACAAAATAATACGAGTTTTCCTCTTGGATTGAAATGTCCATGTGTTTCCTTCCCAGAGGAGTGGGCAGCAGCAGAAAGAGCCTGTCGGGGGAGGGGCTGGTGGCTGTTATCGCTCATCTTTCTGATGTGGAGGATCACAGGAAGTTTGATGGGAAATTCTAAAGCCTGCTGTTTTAAAAACACATTTCAATACATTAAATGTGTTTGTTTTTACTTCCACTCTACCCATGTACATGATATTTCAATCCCTAAATGTGAAAAATCAGGCTTTGGAGCCATAACATTTGTTTATTTTCTACCGTGTGTATGTGTGTGTGTGTATGTGTGTGTGTGTGTGTGTGTGTGCGTGCGTGCGTGTGTGTGTAGGGCTCTGTGTGAAGTAGGCAGAGGAAGTTCATAGGGATATACAGTGTAAGATCATTCCTTACAGAACAGGATTCTAGGCAGAGTTGCAAGCTTGACTAGGAGCGTGGCCTGTGCCTCTTTGGCCTGTTTGAAGGTTCACCTCTCACAACACTGTGGACATTCTTCTGAGAGCCTCACCTGACAGCAAGTAGGCTTTTCTGAGCACATCTCTGCACACCTCTGTGCCCAGGGTAGCCGGGAGCAGACCTGAGTGGCTGGCCCCTTCCCGTGGCCAGTCCTAGTGGGACAAGTGATGATTCCCACATCCCCCAGTTGTTGCCCCTTGTGCCAAAAGATTACAAGAAGTACATCAGGTTAAAACTAATTTCAAGGGCAGCATTGGTCCCCAGAGTTCAGGTTGATATAAGGATATAACAAGTGTGGCAAGCCCTTCTTGCTGGCCTGTGATTTGGGACCAACTAGCACATTTTCAACTCATTTTGATGAGTTATTTCCCTGTTCAAATTTCTCTTAAGTAAATCTAATCATGTAAAAATATTCTCTTCTATGACAAGCAGAAAGTGAGAAGGAAGCCTACCATAGTTCATTACTGTCACCTAAAAGGATTAGAAGATGTGCCCCCCCTTAACATGGTGCTTTCACGAGCCCAGAGATGGGCTCACTCTCCTCAATGGGCAGGATGCAGACACATCAGCAAGATGAGTGCAAGAGAAGAACACAGGCCTAGAACCACTCATCACCCAAACCACTTAGTCATCAAGGGCTTGAGAAGTCCCGAGCTCCTTGTGAAGCGCTCTTGACCTCCTTCCCTGGGGCTCTGAAATTCTGCCTTATGGCACTGTTATTATTACCATTGCTCTTCCTACTTTAGAGATGGGTCGCATGGATGAAGTGACTTGCTCAAGTCCACTCAGATAGAAAATAGTATAATTGATAATTAAAGTGGATTAAGTAAAAACTTTTTTTTTGTCATGCCATCAAATCTAGAAAATCAAAGACACTAGCAACTGTTGTAGGACATACTGACTTAAATCTTCAGCAATAAAAATTTAATTATTTACTGTTTTTATGGATTTGGGAAATTTTGTATATTTCTCAGTTCATATCATTCTGAAAAGCATTTGAAAAAGTCAGATTATCTACCATTACAAAAGTAATCAACAAATGAAGTAAGGATAAAGGAAAAACCAACTGGTTGGTAAAATGAGACTACATATAAAGATTGTACCCAGAAATCCTACCCTGTTATTGATTTGCCTTTGAGAATTCCAACTGTCAAAGCAAAGGAAAAAAACCAACAAATTATATTTACATTACTCATCAGCTAAAACCGTTCTTTCAGTAATATTTGAATATCTCCTAGGCACCAGGCTTTGTAGTAGGTGCTAGAAGAAAAGTCAATTGTGCACCAACTATTCAGGGACTATGTCTGCCAAGGACTAGGCTGGCCCAGCCTTCTTGTGTCTCCAATACTAGGTGCAATCATGTGCCCATAACCACACCACTCACTCACAAGCATAGCTGCTCCTGATATTGAATCATCAAGGCAGCTCCTACTCAGATTATCAAGAGGTGATGCAGTCATACCAGGTTGACAAGTGCTTCGAAGGCAGAGTTATTTGCCAAAGCGGCCCCATTTTCCACGCCTGCTTTACAAATTCCTCCAAGCAAGGAGGCTTTACCCCTACCCTTGGGAGGTAGACCAGCCTTGTGACTTGCTGTGATGGGATTAAAGTGAGTATGTGTGGTTTTAGAAGCCTTGCACACTTCTGCTCTCCTGGGGTCCTGTCTCCACTACAAGTGCAAGTCTGACCTTTAGGAGGAGGAACCACATGGGGCAGATGGGAGCCCACCCACTGTCTCAGCCACATGCTATTGACCCCCTAACTGACCCCAGCCAGGGAGCAAGCCCCTGAAACCAGAAGCAGGTGTGCCCAGCTGAACTGGGACCAACATTTTTCTGTATTCTATTGAAGATCTGTGGCTGACTCACACAGAACCACTGTGGTGCTGGGTAATGAGTGCAGTATACGGCAACACAATACCAAAGTCAGATGAATGTCCATCTGTCTGGGGCAAGAGTGTGCTGGGGAGCACAGGAAGCAGCTTACTGGGGAGCCGGGCTCTGAATGAACTTGTGAAATGTCCTCAGGGATGGGTATTCTTCCAATAATCCTTCATAAATACTGTGGGAGCCAGAATGATGGTCCATTAGAGGTGTCTGTGCTCTTACCTCAGAACCTGAAAATAGGGCACAGATGTGGCCAAGGGACTTTGAGTGGGGAGTAAGGTTGAGGGCCTTGGGATGAGGAGATGATCCCAGGTTATTTGAGCAAAGCATATGTAACTCATAGATCTTTAAAAATGCCTTTTCTGTGGAGAGGAAGGGTGGTAACTGTGGAGGAGAAGCCAGGAAGACAGTGTTGATGGCTTTGTCCATGGAGGAAGGGGTCACAAGTCATTGAATTTTGCTATAAACTGGGAAAGGTAAGAACACAGATTCTCCCACAAAGCCTTGGGAATGTAGCACATTGCTGCTGCTCCTTGATGTCAGTCCACTGAGCTACACTTGACCTCTGGCCTACAGACCTGGCCAGTAACAACTCAGCTGCTTTATGCCTTCACGTTTGTGACAATTTTATAGTAACAAGAGAAACAAGTTCAGATACTGTTTTTAAAAGTACTATTTGATTTAAAGTTGACAGGAGAGTCAACAGTTATATTCTCTAGTAAAAACTTATCTTTCCAATATGTTGTGTAGTTAATTATAAACATACATATAGATATACATGTGCATGTATTATATATATATATATATATATATATATACACACACATGTATCTAGATCTACTTTATCTATGTATGTATGTATGTATCTATCAGTCATCAACTCTTGACCATTGGATGGTGATGGAATAAAGTTGCAGATTAAAATTACATAAGAATGAAAGCCCTCTTGAAGCACTGATGATAACACCATCATTTCTAACTCCCCTATCTCAAACAACTGGGATTTATTGGGGGGGTGCTTGTCAAATAAAACATTAGACTCCTAGGGCACAAACACTTAAAACTGTCAAACAATTGTAAAGGGAGGCATGCTAAATGCCTCTCATTATAATATATGATGAATGGACTTATAAACAACTGAAGCTTATTCATTTTTAGTGGCACTGGTAGAACAGTAAAATTATCTGACATAATTTTAAGAAAGTAAGTTTATGTTTTTTGTTGCCACATATTACTTTAAGCATGTCTCAGTGAATGCGACTCACTATCCAGATATAAACTATTATTATTAGTTTTAGATGCTGCTGCTGTTGACATTATAATTATTACTACTGAACTCTCTCTTCTACTTAAGAGTTAGTATGATTTAAGTCTAATCTTTTTCTGCTAAAATGTTTTTCTATTTTATGTTGCAGACAATTCCTACAATATTCAAAAACGTCCTTTTAAAACTGACTTTCTGAACGATTCTGCATCTGTTTCAAATAGTATGGGACACTTCTAGTTTATTGCTTTTATGAACTCCACTGTACCATGAACTTCAGTAGGCACTGGGTTTATAAAAGAATTGTCGAGGGATTCTAAGCTGCCCTGTCTCCAGAGAAGTGCCTGACAATGAGGCCCTGAGCTGAATAATCCTAGGTAGACAATAAAACCTGTGATGGCACCATAAGGTAAAATAAACAGGACAGCTGCATTCCTCAAAGACTTACTAAATGAATTCCAGCCTGTGAACCTCCCTAATTGTTCCCATTCTTCAAAACTCTGTATATGCTTTAGTCACAGAGCTACTGCAATTTGAATTACCTGGATGAGTATCTGAAAGATTAAACCAAGATGCAATAGACATTAAATAAAGTATTCTTCAGTGAATGAATGCTTTGGAAAGAGAACAATGTGAGAATGTTACAATAATATTGTCCCAACTAGATAATGGACAGGCGATCTATTTCCTTATAAAACCAGAGAAAGCAAAATGATCAGAAAGTAACCAGAGGGAAATTTTAGTTCAGACTTTAAGGAAGCAGTTACCAAACCACTGATATTAAAATAAGAACAGAGAGAAGGACTCTTACTTTGATTTGGTGTTTCTGTATTTAAAATATTTGAAGCTATAATATTTAAAATGAACATAATATTATGTACAATGTATTGCATCATAGGTGCTGTTTTGTTAATCTGTAACTGTATACTTTACTTATGGATACTGAAAATACTTTGTATACTGTTCAGCTATAGAATACCCTAAAGGTATAACTAACAAAATAGTTATTTAAAGTAATCCTTGCTAACCACCACAATACCTTAGATAACATTATTAATATATGCATCAAATATTTAATTATGTTGATGACCCAAATATATAACATACATAACACAAAAAGATAAAATGAAAAGCTTTGCCTATAACTTCAAGCTGTAGGCACATACAGCTGTAATCAGTGATTACACACTTAGAGCCGCATGCTGGAGAACAAGTGCTTCCAACTTTCCTGTAAACATGCCACCACTGTGAGTATTCCATCATTGCCACTTTCAGGCTACCAACAGGAAGTTATTAAACACAAGGTTGGAAAAGGATGTGCACAATTGCTACCTGTGAATTTCTTTGCTCAAACTCCAACACACATGTATGCCCATATAGGAACACATTCAATAGAGTCCAGTTGTTTCCTCTATTGTGCTTAGGTCTTGGATGACTGCATTGCTACAAAATACCTAGGCTACTACAACATGCAGAAAGTCTCTTCAATAGAAACTAAATTCTAGGTGATCATTTCCTTTTGTCCTGTCCTGTTAATTTCTTCTTGTTTATCTGTCATTACTATTAGAAGTTTTGCTAACATCCTTAGATCAAATATAAATGCAACAATAACTGCCATTGGAGAGGGAACCCTCTGATACAATTCACATTATTTAATACCCAAACATTTGCAAACATTTCTAAGACAGCAAATATGATCTTGGAGCCAGAGTCTCCGCTCACATTTGTGTGCTTTCTGTGTTGCACAAATGATTCCACCTGCAGGACCAGGGGGTCCTTGAAACAGAGTATTTCTCCCCTGAACTCCCCACCTGGTGGGAGTGTGCCAACAGGGGGAGTGTGCTGTTTAATTCACAGCAGGATGCCATATACTTGCTACATCCTGTGGTCCCTGCATGCGTGAAGGGCAGAGGCCACAGAAGGTACCTTTTAGAATCCTCTTTGGCAGAGGGACTATGATCCCATAAAATCACAGAGTACATTGGAGTTCCATTCTTTTGGTTTCTTTTGCTATCACGATATGAGTTTTTTTCTTTAAGTTCCAATATTCTTCGTTAAGCCTGGCTATTGCTACTCAAAATATTCCTAGTTTTCAAGTCTACTTTATGAGGCCAGCCTCCACAAGGCTTGACTTTCTTTTCTCACTGCATCACTGAATTAGCTGCTGGAAAAGCCTTGGGTTTGGTTAGTAGCCTTGCAGAGAATGCCATTTTGTAAGTCAGCAAGGTTGCTCCAAGGCCACTGGCTCTACAACCCCCTTTAACATCATATTGCTTTTATTTTTTTTTTCTCTCAGTTCATCCCCAAAGATTTAGAATCAACTTGAATATATTTTCCTAATGTGAGACAGTGTTTTAGAGATCCTTTTATCCCTTAAAGTGCTTTTTACATACTAAGGGCTTTACATGTATTTGTGGAATGGAACAATTCACTTAGATATATGCACAGCACAGCACATAACTATTACAGGAATCCTTAGGGACAAGGATTTTTCATTTGTGACTTGACTTGTAAATTTTTGAACCTGGATTTTACTTTAATTCCTTCCTCCAGTATCCCTTTTTTGTTTATTACAAATCCTGGTAGATACTGCTAGATACTACTAGTAATACTATTTCCTGGTAAAAATATCTCTTTGATGTTACGCTTTGTGTCTAGACACCCCACCAAGCCTCAGGCACTTTAAATGGGGCTTTTCTTGAGGCAGCTGAATCTAGACTTTGTGATTGATTCATGGTTCAATGGTAGGATTTAGGGTGCTGGGGTGAGTGATTTCTGGAACAGCCCACAGGTTGGATTGGCACTGCCCTACTCCCAGCAGTCTGGATAAGATAAAAGGGGCAGAAAGAGATCTGTCTCCCCCTTTTGTTCTTGCTTTTACTGTCTTCTGCTGCCATGAACTGCTGCCCCTCTGCAATGTGCCACCCTGCTGTGGAGCCAGCCAATTATGGACTGAAACCTCTACAAACTGTGAGGTAAATAAAAGTTTCGCCTTTTAATTTTGAGTGTTTGATATTTTGTCTCAGCAATGAGAGTAAAGTAACTAAGACATATGTGTAAAAGCAGGCAAGAGTTTTGTGGCACTGAAGGGTACACAGCTGTGAGAACATAATGTGGTCTCCTATTCCCTTTAGGAGGTATCTACCCCGTTCTATCAAAGTAAAGTAGGTTCATAAACCCTCCAGAAGAGGCAAGCATTCTTTAAGCCCTCCCCAGCATCTCAATGATAATGAAGAAAAGATGGGAACATCCAGAGTTTCCAAGGAGTAGAGATTTTAGACATCATAACGGAGAAGTTGGGCCTCTTGCAAGGTGATGCCAAATTGTGTACAAAAAGGGTCTCACTGTATAACACACAACTACTTCAGAGCATTTGGTCTATTTGAAGTCTGGAGGATTTTAAGAACATTATGTGAGAAGTTGTTGCAAGGTATATTAGATTGAGAAGCTTTGAGGAAGCATTGAGATTAGACACTGGGTAACTTCTTGTCACTGTAGGAGATGGTACAATTACCTCCTGAGGAGAAGTGACAGTCTGAGATGATGTAAGTGAAGTCCTATCTAAATGACCAGGTGACAGCATGAGGCTGAGGATGATGGTTCTTGGAAATTAAGCTAAAACTGAGCACATAGCCAAATAAATAAGGTCCTTCTTGTCCTGGGGGCCAAGGAACAGAGAAAGGCATTTTTCTTACTTTATGGCTCTGCCTTGTAAGGCAGAAGCTCAGTTTTGTCTTATTTATTATTTTTATCTTCACATGAGTAGCCCTATTTGAGTCACCTTAACTGAGGAACCTGCTGTTTGAAAAGCTACTGCATGTGAGCATGACATACACACGCACAGATTCCGCCCTAAGTTTCTCTGCAGTAAACCTATCTTTTTGTTCAAATTTAATTTAGCATATTTAAAGCAAAAGTCTTATCATCTATTGAAAATCTGATCTCTGGGAAACTGTCCAAGGTAAAGAAAGTAGGAAGACAAGGGTGGAGTGTTGCCCTAGGCTGAGCCCTGCCCCCTGCTTCCTGTCCCATGAGCCCCATATTCCCAGAATGGTCTGCCCTGGGGATATTGATATAAGCAAGAAGGAGGGTTGAGAGACACTTCACTTAAGACTGAGGAAACTGAGGCTCAGGAGAGATTATGAGGTGTGCTTACAACCCCGCAGCATGGGGACAGAGAGATGGCCAGATTCTTCCTAAATTCACACTGTTTCAGTAGTAAACCACATAACTATAATGGGGCTAAATATGGCCCCCTTATGAAAGGAAAGTAGCTCAGTTTAAGTCAGGTTGTATTGAAAGAGTCTGTCTTATCTTTAAATTATTTTTTTCAAAATAGGTAAAAATAATATTTTCCAAATCCAAAAACATTTACACAACACTATTGTTACAAATAGTTTTTATCTCTAGGTAGTGACCCCTGTACAGGTTTAATATTCTTTATATATTTGCCACATTTGGGAAGTGAGCATTTAATTGCTTACATTTTGATGATAAAGGAAAAGATTATTTGATAATAGTTAATGTCAGTCCTTGTGGGACTGGTTCTTTTTACATGTAGTGTAAACAAAATAATACAGGAACATTAACTTGCTCTTCACAGCAGTGAAACTTACTGAGCATATTATAAAAACAGAAGAGCAGCAAAAGCATTTCATGTAAGAAGCACATTTAAAAATCCTAATTCTTTTCACATAGCCTTGACATTTTAGCAGCCATTTTTATTGGGCTTTGACTGTACTTGTGAGTTTCTTGCCATCACTGAAGTCAGCACTTCTCAAATTGCTCCTCAAATGCTCATGGGAAGCAGAGAAAAGAGAAGGTAAAGTCTGCCTTAAAAGCCCAGAGGTCATAGTGCAAAGGGAAGGTGGTAAACTTAGAACTTCTTTGAAGATTTATGTGCTCACTTAATATTAAAGTACTATTTTCCCACCAAAACCTGCCTCTAGGTGTCCAGAGAAATGTAATCTTTTATTCTGTTACATTGTGTGTTATCTTTTTCAGCAGGGATGCTGCTTTGGAATTAATATCCTTAAAAAATAAATGCTGTCCCTGTACTCTCTGCATCCCTGCGGGAGCCAAGCTGAACCCTGGACATCTTCAGGAACTCCAGTGAGCTCCCCTACACATCCCCCACCAGCGTGTGATGCAAGTGGAGCCCTGGACACCTGGGGCCTGGGTGGCGATGCCCATCACCAGCTGCACCTGTGCAGGAACTGAGCTGAACCTTGGACAGAGTCAGCGGCCTCACGGATGCTGCACTCACCCCTCCCCCATTGGCATGGGAATTGGGCTGAGTCCTGGGCAACACTGAAGCCTTGGTGACCAAAACCTGCATCCCCCCCACACACCCTTGTGGAAGCTGGGCTGTACCCCGGACAGCTTCAGGAACCCCAGGAACCTACCCTGTCCCTGTCCCACTGGCCTGGGAGCCAACTGAAGGCAAGAAAGCTTCAGGAACATCTGTGACTGCACCTTGTCCCCACACACTAGAACAGGAGCTACTCTGTGCACTGGGAACCTGTGGATCATCACCCCACCACCTTGTTTTGTCATTTTTGAAGATTGAGAGGTTCCCGGGGGCAGTGAGGCTGAGCCTGGGAACCTCTGGATCTTCAAAAATGACAAAACAAAGGAGCAAAATGCAATATTAGACCTCTACCCAACCCAGAACAAGTAGAGGAGATATTGACACAGAAGAGCTTTGAAGTAATACACCTAAAATTTCTGAAATGATACTGAATTAAAAAAACAACTCCAACAGGCCATAGAGGGCATCAGATCAGAAATAATCTCTCTGATAAAAAAAAAGAATTGACAACAACAGTGAAACAACTGCTCAGCACATCCAAAGAAGATATTGATAAGAAATAAAGGAGCATAGAAAACTAATGGAAAAATTGAATGAACAATATACAAAAGAATTATAATGCATGAAACAGATTCAAACACATGTCCAGAAAATTAAAAACTCCATTGAAAGCTAGCAAAATCACTTGAACAAAGCTGAAGATAGGCTTTCAGACTTTGAAGACAGCATTGCCACTAAAGAACGCGAAAGGAAGGATCTCTTAAAAATAACAAGGACAGATGGCCTTGAGGACTTGTCAATGGGGGCTTTACCATAGTGAACCTGGTTCCTTGCTTATCTACTGTCTTTGAGCATGGTTATTTTTCCACCTCCTGCCATAGCAATTTGTGTACACCCAGATTTGTTACAGCATAATTTGTTTTTTTGTTTATTTGTTTTTATTTTAAAAGTAAAAGAAAGAAAACATTAGCAAACAAACACAAAGTAGCACAAGAACAGGACAAAAACTGAATTGCAGATAAGGTGACAGGATTAACAATGGTTGTTGTATTACATATTGACAACTTCAAAGTGTATGTTCAGGATAACACAAATAGACATATAAGGTTGATTAAACAACTAATCATTGATTGTTCCTTACATTAAAGCGACATGAGACAATAGTGCAACCATGTTAGCCATCCCGCACATATACATACTTACATCCTTTCTTCTTTTTCTCCTTCCCTTCATCCCGATTGCTCTTCATTTTTTAGCAGTTTCCTCTCATACCTCCTAATTTATATTCCCACCTTCAGGTTGTTACATTAATGATACAATATGCTGTTTGCACATGCACATCTGATTTATTTCACTTATGAGTATTGTTTCTAATTGTGACCATTCGCCTATAAAAGCCTCAAGTTTGTCTTTCTTTATAGCTACAGCATAATTTGAAGCAGCCATGTCTCTCCCCAAAGTGAGAGTCCAAGGGAGTAAATAAACCCAAAAGTACAGTTATTATCAGAGGGAAGATGACTGATTGGGTGGTAGAATAACAGAGATGAGGGTGGAGAAAATTAATTAATCAAACGAGCCATCATCTGTAAAACTGAGCAACAAATGTGAAGATAATATTATGTAATATAGCATCCAGTGTTAATTCCCTACTATCTTCTCTATAATTTCGTTTTTCCTTTATTGTTTATGTGATAAATAATGCAAAGATATCACTAGGCAATAAAACATCCAGTGATAATTCCCTGCTATCTTCTCTATAATTTTGTATTTCCTATATTGTTTTTGTGTTATTCGGGTTTATAAGTTTCCATGCTTTTGTCTTTAAAATAAAAAAATAACAAGGAACCAGTAAATAAAAACAATATAAGATTAATAGGTGTCAATGAAAGAGTAGGTGTCAACACAAATGACATAAAAAGACTATTTGCAGAAATAACAGCAGAAAATTTCCCAAGCATGGAAAAGGAGTTGAACATACAGTAAGTGAAGCATATAAAACTCCAGTTATCTATAACCAAAATAAATCTATACCCAGACATATAGTGATCAAGATCTCAGAAATTCAGCAAAAGTTCATAATATTAAAAGCTGTTAGAGAAAAGAGACAGATCACCTGTAAAGGAAAACCCATCAGAATCATGGTAGATTTCTCAAAACAAACCATTCAGTTGAGAAGAGCTTGGAGTGAAGTATTTTAGTTGGTGAAAGAAAACAACTTCTAACCCAGATTGATCTAACTTGCAAAATTATCCTTCATAATTAACGGAGAGGCCTGGTGCAGACAAGAGGTCCTCATTCAGAAGGTGCAGGAGCTGCTAACACCAGGGTTCACTTTTAGGCCCTCTCTGGGCGTGCCTTGGGCCGCTGGAGGTACTAGAGCAGGGGGTGCATGAACTGCTATTACCATGGTTTGCATCTGGGATATACTTGCACCCTGACTTCTGGAGGTCACAGACACAGGCGATCCCTGATCAGTGCCTGTGCAGCCCACATCTGGCTCCTTTGCAAACCCTGAGCTGACTGGAGACACAGAATCAGGCAGCCTGCAACCCTCTGACACAATGGTTAGCATCTGAAAGCCCAGAGAACCAGGTACTTCCCATCTACTTCCTGGGTTCAGAGCAGGTGACCCATGAACCTACTGCAATTACAGTCTGTGTCTTGACTGTCTGCGCACCTGGTGCAGACAGTAGGTCCTCACTCAGAAGACCCAGGAGTTGCTAACACTGTGTTCGCACTTGGGCCCTCCCTGCTCATGCCCTGGACCACCGGAGGTACTAGGGTAGGGGGTGCACGAACTGTGCTCACCACAGTTTGCCTTTGGGCTTTACTTGTGCCCTGACCTTCTGGAGGTCACAAACACAGGGGGTCCCTGATCATCCCCAGCACAGCCCACATCAGGCTTCTGTGCATGCTCTGAGCTTCATGGAGACAAGGAATCAGGTGCTCAACAAACTGCTGACTTTACAATTTGTGTCTGGGTTCGGCCTAAGCCCTGAACTGCCTGGTATCACAGGAAAACTTATCTGTGATTGTGCCACCAGTGCAGCCCACTTCGGAGTCATATGAATGTCCTGAGCTGCAAGGGGACACTGGATCAGACAATCTGCCATCAACTAACATCACAGTTCACATCTGAGATCTGGGAGAACTAGGTACACTTCACCATCTACTGAAGAACCCAGATAAAGCAGCACACCTCAGTGGACACTGAGGGGTTGGTCTGACCACCAGGAAAACTAGGGCCACTAGTGACCTTTGCTGAGCTGCCAGAGAAGAGGGTGACTGAGTGTTCTGCCTCCACCATCAAACATGACAAGGCAAAGGACTAAAACGCAATGTCAGAACTCCACCCCATTTAGAACAATTTCAGGAGACATTGACATAGGAGAACTTAGTAAACACATACCTGAACTTACTGAAATGATTGCAATGGAAGTAAATATATACAACTCCATGAGGTCATAGAAGACATCTGATCAGAAATAATCTCTCAGGCAAAAAATGAAATGACAACAATAATGAAAAAATTGCCTAGCACATTTAGAGAAGAAATTGATAAAATATAGATGAACATAGAAATGGATGAAAATGTTACTTGAGCAATAAAGGAATGAATTACAACACATGAAACACACTAAAAGAGATTTCCAAGAAATCAAAACTTCCACTGAAAGCTTGGAAAACTGCTTGAATGAAGCCGAGGATAGAATTTCAGATCTTGAACCAGCATGGCAGCCAGTGATTGTGTCTCTTAAAATCAGCAAAGATCCAGGAAAAATCAATTCAACAGCTGCAAGATGAGGCAAAGAGAAATAACGTCAGACTAATGAGTCAATGAAACAGCAGGAGGTGACACAAATGATATAAAAAGAATATCTGCAGAAATAATGGAAGAAAATTTCCCAAGCATGGGAACAGAAACTGAGATACAGGTAAACAAGGCACATAGAACTCCTACTAGTCATAACCATAATAAAACTACACCCAGATATATAATAATCAAGATTCAAGATCTCCAGCACAAGAACAGAATATTAAAAGCTGCTAGAGAAAAGAAACAGATCACCTATAAAGGAAAGCCCATCAGAATCATGGCAGACTTCTCAGCACAAACCATCCAATTGAGAAGAGCCTGGAGTGAAGTACTACAGGTTCTAAGACAAAACAGCTTCCAAACAAGATTGACATATCCTGCCAAAGTATCCTTCAAGTTTAACAGAGAAATAAAATATTTCCATGAAAAAGAGCAAATGAGGAACTTCATGAGTGCTAAGCCATCTTTACAAGAAGTACTAAAAGACATTCTAGACAGAGAAGAAAATGACTGCAATTTCATGAACAAAAATAGAAAGGAACCCTCAAGCAGAGTAAGTAGTTAAACAGGTAGAAAAAGTAGGAAACCAAGAACAAGTAAATAACATGTCAGTGATAACCCTCTATGTATCAGTTATAACCATTAATGTAAATGGCCTCAATTCACCAGTCAAAAGAAATAGACTGGCAGAGTTATTAAGAAACAAAATCCAATGATAAGCTGTATACAGGAAACAAATTTTACTCAAAAGAAAATCCATAGACTGAAAGTCAAAGGATGGACAACAATTCTCCATGCAACAGGAACACAGAAAAAAGGAGGTGTAGCTATTATGTTTGCAGACAATGTAAAATTCGAACTGAGAATAATCAAGAGAGATAAAAAAGGCCACTACATACTTGTTAGGGGAAAACTGCAAGAGGAATAGATAACACTCATACATATGTATGAACCAAATATTGATGCTACAAACTATATAAGACAAATCTTAGCAGACATGAAAAACCAAATAATAATACTACTGTAATAGGGACCTCAACACCCCTTTGACACAAAGAAATAGGTCAACTGGACAAAAAATCAGCAAAGAAATAACACACATGAACCAAACATGTGAACAAACGGAGTTAGCAGATGTACACAGAGTGTTCCACCCCACAACATCAAAATACACATTTTTCTCAGCTACACATGGGACTTTCTCTAAAATAGACCACATTTTAGCCCACAGAGCATACCTACCTAAATGCAAAATAATTGAAATTATCTCGTGCATATTATCTGACCACAGTGCAACGAAATTGCAAATTAACGACTAACTCCAAAAACTCCATAAACACTTGGAAATTAAATAGCAACCTCTTGAACAACCAATGGGTCCCAGGACAAATTAAAGAAGAAATTGAAAAAATAACTACTAACAGATGAAAATGTAGACAGAACTTACCAGAATCTGTGGGATGCAATGAAAGCAGTCCTCAGAGGGAAATTTATAGCAGTGAACTCACACATAAGGAAAACAGTGAGAGAACAAATAAATAGCCTAATGTTGCACCTCAAAGCTTTAGAATAAGAAGAACAAGTCAAGCCAAAAGCCCAAAGAAGGGAGGAGATTATAAATATCAGGATAGAAATTAATGCAATTGAGATGAAGAAAACCCTACAGAAAATAAGTGAATCAAAGAGCTGGCTCTTTGAAAGAATAAATAAAATTGATAAACCCCTAGCAGACCTTATCAAAAAAAGAAAGGAAAAATTCATATTCATGCAATAAGGAATGAAAAGTATGAAATCACTACAGATCCTACAGAAATTCAAAAGATCATTAATACCTACTTTGAAAATATTTACTCTGATAGGATAGAAAACTCAGATGAAAGGGACAGATTCCTAGAAATGTATGAATTACTAAAGTTTAATCAAGAAGATAATAAAAAAATCCTGAACAACCCAATACTAATTAATGAGATAGAAAATATGATTAAAAACGTACTGACAAAGAAAACCCCAGGCCCTGATGGATTCACAGCAGAATTCTACAAGATATTTAGAGAAGATTTAACACCAACACTCCTCAAACTCTTCAATGAAATTGAAAAGGAAGCAATTCTCCCTGACTCATTTCTGGAGGCAAATACTATAATGATACCAAAACCAGAGAAAGATCCAAGCAAGAAAGAGAACTACAGACCAATCTCTCTAATGAATACAGATGCAGAGATACTCAATGAAATACTAACAAATAGAATGCAGCAAATCATCAAGAAAATCACACACCTAACTAAGTCAGATTCATTCCAGGAATGCAGGGATGATTCAATATTTGCAAATCAATTAGTGTTATACACTTTATCAATAGAGCCAAAGAAAAACCGCATGATCATCTCAATAGATGCAGAAAAAGCTTTTGACAAAGTCCAGCATGCATTCATGATAAAAACCCTACAGAAAATAGGAATTCATGGTCTTTATTTCAACCTGATAAAAGCCATCTATGACAAACCAACAGCCAATATCATACTAAATGGACAAAAACTGAAAGCTTTTACTTTAAAATCAGGAACAAGACAAGGATGTCCACTGTCACCACTCCTGTTCAACATAGTTCTGGAAGCATTAGCCAGAGCAATTAGACAGGAGAGAAAAATAAAAGGAATAAGGATAGGAAAGGAAGAAGTGAAACAATCACTGTTTGCAGATGACATGATACTTTACATGGAAGAGCCCAAAAACTCCACCAAAAGGCTTATAGATTTAATAACCAAATTTAGTAGCATAGCTGGATACAAACTGAACACTCAAAAATCAATAGCATTCCTGTAGAAAAACAACAAACAGACTGAGAGAGAAATAAGGGAAACCACACCTTTCATAATGCATTTAAAAAACATGAAATACTTAAGAATGAGTCTAACAAAAGAAGTAAAAGATCTATACAGTGAAAACTACAGTGCTCTGAAAAAGAGATTGAAGAGGATACCCAAAAATGAGAAGATATTCCTTGCTTATGGATAGAAGAACTAACATTGTTAAAATGGCCATATTACTAAAATTGCACAGATTCAATGCAATTCCAATTAAAATACCATTAGTATACCTCACAGATCTACAGAAAACATTCCTAAAATTCATCTGGAACCAGAAGAGGCCTAGAATAGCAAAAGCAATCCTGGGCAACAAAGGTAAGGCAGGAGGCATCACAACTCCTGACTTGAAATTATACTATAAAGCTACTGTGATAAGATCAGCATGGTACTGGCAGAAAAACCCCATACCTGACGATCAGTGGTACAGATTAGAAGATGCTGAGACAACTACAAATATACTCAGCCACCTTATCTTTGACTGAGGGGCCAAACATGTTCACTGGAAGAAAGATAGCTTCAATAAATGGCGCTGGGAAAATAGGCTTTCCACATGCTGAAGACTAAAACTAGATCTATGTCTATCACCATACATTAAACTAAAGTCAAAATGGATGAACGATCTAGATATTAAAACAGAAACACTAAATATACTAGAAGAGAAAGTAGGTAAATATCTTGAAGATATAGGGATAGGCAGAGTTCATGAATAAAACCCAAACTGCATGGAAAATACTTCAAAAAATCAACAATTGGGATCTCTTCTTACTGAAAAGTTTTTACACATCAAAAGAAATAATGAACAGAATAAAAAGAAAACCCATGAATTGGGAAAAATCTTTAGCCTACTGCCCTTTAGATAAAGGACTTCTATCTAGAACATATAAAGAATTTTAAAAATTAGGCTCCCAAAATTCAAAGACCCAATCAAAAAATGCGCATCTGAGATGAATACACACTTCTCTGATCAAGAAATACTAATGCCAAATAAATATATGAAAAAATGTTCAACACTATTAGCCATTCAAGAAATGCAAATTAAAACAACATTGAGATTTCATCTCACCCCAGTAAGAATGGCTATCATCAAGAAATCAACCAATAACAAATGTTGGCGAGGCTGTAGAGAAACAGGAACTCTTCTCCACTGCTGGTGGGAATGCAGATTGGTGGAACCACTGTGGAAATCGGTTTGAAGATTCCTCAGCAAACTAGGTCTAGAGGTCCCATTCAACCCAGCCATTCCCCTTCTGGGTATTTTCCCAGAAGACCTGAAGACATCGTACTACAGCGATATATGTGCATCCATGTTTATAGCAGCGCAATTCATAATAGCTAAATCGTGGAAGCAGCCCAAATGCTCATTCACTGAGGAGTGGATAAAAAAGATGTGGTATTTTTCTACAATGGAGTATTACTCAGCTATAAAAAAAGATAAACTCAATGCTCTTATAGGTAAATGGATTCAACTAGAGACCACACTTATAAGGGAAATAAATCAGATCTACATGTGTAAACATCATATTTTCTCCCTAGTGTAAGAACCTCAAAGAGTAAATAAAACCAAAACATATAATAGCTAATATGAAAGGGAAAGAAATTGCTCAAAGGAAAGAGCAACTGGGATGAGGGAAAGAAGAAAAAGAAACAAAGAAGGAAGGCAAAATATACACATTTCGATCGATCGATTGATAGACAGAAGGACAGCTGGGATAACTGTGCAGCTAATGTCTGGCGGTTTATTGAAAGGAACAGTTAATGCTTAAAATTTTTTATATTTTGACCAATTTTGCATGCTTATAACTAGTAATCTCAGCAACTGATTTGAAGAGAACAATATGCAATAGAACAACCACTGGAGAATTCCTCCCATCTTGTCTAGTGAAACTCTGTATCATCTCTAATGTTTTTTTATAATTATTTTTTATTCTCTTTAATGGTTTGAATAACTTTCCATTCTTACATCTGGTAATCTGAGCAATTTAGCTGAGGTTAACAGTATGTGATATAACAACCACTGTTAATTCCTACCACTTTGTTTTGAAATCCTGTGTCATTTTTAATGTTTTTGTTTTGTTTATGTGTGTGATGTTGATATTTTGCTATTGCTCTTTTATTTACTACTCTCTTTAAAATAAAAAAAACCCTCTTTTTTCTCTTTTCTTCACCCTCTTGGAGACAGCAGGGCTTGGAGTAGCCTCACTGCATCTACAGAAAGCCCTCTAAGTCTTCTCATTTCTTGTAAGTGAAAAAAACCATATGCCACTCTTTTTTCGAGTACTGACCAACCCCTGGACAGTACTTCACATTTACCTTTCTGATGGCCATTCATAACTATATTTCAATTTCACATTCGAACTACCTGCAGAATTTATTACTTCACACAGAATGTTACACTCATAGCCATCTGATATCCCATTTATTTTACCTGTCACTTCCTTACTTGAGAAATGTCCCAGCTAGAGAAATTCTCCTGCAACCCCCTTTGTAAGGCTGCCAGGAAGCAGACACATCCCTACATTCTGATGATTTCTTGTGAAAGAGATAAATCCATTAAGGAAACTCAAATGGTCCCAAAGAAGGCAGCCCTGTATGACTACCGCAATGGAAGAAATGTGGGTGGAATAAAAAGTATATGTTTACAAAGATTGGATGTTTCATTTATTTACCTTGGGTGGGGTGTACTTGTGTGGACAGACAATACACATGCCTCAGCCTGCATGTCTATGTCTCTCCCTTGGACCCTGGTCTGATCATGTGCCCGTAAATTGGTCCTCAGTTGCTGTAGACAGCATGGCCCCCTGGAGAAACTCTTACCCAAAAGGAAGGGCAGGCGCCATCCTTGGTTATTAGATGAAGTTTCTGGAGCAGCTGGTCTGAGCAGCCTGCTGGTTTGCCCTGGTTATCTCACCCTTACACCAGTGGAAGAACTCTGAGGATGGACTGGGTAGACGGTTGACAGCTCAGTGCCACTGGGGTAGAAATGGAGGGTCTCAAGCGGAACTTAGGTGGCAACAACATTGTTTTAAAGGCAAAATGTGTGTGTGTGTGTGTGTGTATGATTGTGCGTGTATGTTTGGGTGTGTGTTACTAGAGGTTGAATCCACCTCACACTGAGCCATCCCTGCAGCCTCCTTTTTTAAATTTTGGGAAACAAGGTCTTACTAAGTTTCTGAGTTACCCAGGGTAGGATGTGGGCTGCTCAGGCCAGGCTGCTCCAGATATTCCCTCTAGGAACCAAGGATGGGGCCTGCCCTTCCTCTTGGTCCAGAGTTTCTTTTGCCTCAGTCTTCGAGAGCTCGAATTACACCAGTGTGCTCAGCTCAGGTGTGAAGTTTTAGAGAAGGCTTGGGTTAGGTCAGAGGAAGGACCAGAGGAGACTGCAGAGGGGTCTCTCGGGAACTTGGGGAGAACATGGGGGAAAATAGAGACAAAGGCCAATGAGATTTTTGGTTGTAGGGTTTGTTCACAGCCAGGAAATGAAAAACAGGATGGATGTGAGAACCAGGTATCTACTGCCCCTGAAAAAGGGAGAGAAGGGGTTCCCTGAGGCAGGCGCAGATGTGTCAAGCTTTAGGAGGCCAGGAGACCAGAAAGGGATACAGAGAAGGTGCTGGGCTGGGCAGCTCCCGTCAGAGAGAGATTTTGCCTCAGAGGGCACTTACTGAGGCCCATACTTACTCCACTGTCTGCTTGCACCATAGGCACTGGGCCCCTCTCCCTGTGAAACAGATGTGACACCATGGAAGGAATTGGGTCAGCCTCACCAAGAAGTGAATTTATACACCAAGTACCAGGCCTGCTGGGAGACTCCCTGGGTCCCTCAACCAGGGCTGGGAGAAGCAGGAGTGACGGGGCCAGGACAGGTCTGTAAGGGACAGCTTTCAAGCTGCTCTCCAACTTTTACAATGGATCCATATTTTAGTGACAATTAGAAATGTCTCTGAACACAGTGAAAAATATAAACAATACAGCAAAATGATTAAACAGAGGATAAAGGGTTTTATTGGATAAAAGTTCGGTAATTTTTGCCCTCATATACTACCCTTAAACAGAACCGGCTCTAATTTAAAATTTTCACTGTGATATCTATGTATTTGTGTGTGCATAAGGGGCTTCTTATAGGAAAATTTGGCCTTGAAACTTGTAATTGTACATATGTCTAGGGAACTAATTGGATTAAAATTAGAATTAATAAGTTTCATGGTTTTTATCAGTGGAAAAGCCACTTTTCTATAGGTAACATGTTAAAGTTATTTCTGGATCTAGTATGTGAAAGAAGTGTGTCTGTATGTGCCTGCAGTATGTTGTGTATAGTGTGTGTCTACTTGTTGGTGTGTGCTGTGTGTCTGTATATATATATACATGGCATGGGCATGTGTGTATGTGATTGTCTGTGCGTCTATTGGTATGTGCCTTGAATGTATGTGTGTTTGCTGGTGCATGTTATGCATCTCTGTGTGTGGTGTGTGTGTGCATGGTATATGTACATGTATTTGTTGGCAGTACCTGAAGTGTTTGTGTGTAGTGTGTGTGTGTGTATGTGTGGCATATGAAGGCATATGTTCACACGTATATAGGAGCCAGCTGCCCACTCAGAAGTTTACACCACAGCTAGGTAGAGTGGAAGTTGGGCCACAATTCCCAATATATTGATGGTAAGTGGTTTAGAGGCATTTAAATTATTCAGGGTTGGTAAACATTAGGTAAACATAGTTTTTACTTATTTTTATTTTCAAAGGAAATTACTCTAGGAAAAAATATTCATGCTGAATTGAAGCAAAAGAATGGGAGGTGCGACATGCTGATGCCTCGCTGTCAGGGTCTCCTGCTCCGAGGGCCTGGGAAGGTCCTATGCTTCTGCC
>PVLD010014465.1:0-14150 GCA_004027595.1 Dinomys branickii | reverse complement strand
TTGTATACCCGGCTACCTGCCACCATTCCTCAGTACTGCTAAAGAGACCTGCACCAATACTACTAGAAATCTTTCACCTGGAGACTTGTGGGTTTGAAACCCTTCTATGCAACTATATCTTCATATCATGGTCAATGCTGAGAAAACAAAAGGGAATATTTAATATTTAAAACTTTTAAATATTAAGCTTTTCTAGATTAAAACATAAAGGCAGTAAATTGGGTGGTATAATAAAGACTAGTGAGTGTATGCTGCATTACTATTATTGTACATTTTCTATTGGACATACAAAATGTGGCTGTGTATTTAATATATTTCTAAATTATCTCTAAAATAAGGATATAAACCTTCCTTATCCATAAGTTATAGGGCTTCAGTAAAATATTTCAAACTAAAAACTTTAAAATAATTTCTAAAAATCTAGTCTAACAGATAAATGAGAGCTTTCTGTTTGAAAGTTATTGAGAGGGTCACCTACTAACATAAGGTAATATGGCTTGAAATGGTCTTTGGTGGGAGTGGGTTCCCTTTCTGTCCACCCTCCTTCACATTAGTCCAAAATGTAGTCAGGCCTTTTCCACCTGGCATGACGCTGCCCTGGAAAATTTCCCCTGACCTGCGGTCCGCACAGAGGGTGCACTTCTTTTCCCATACACCTTGACCTTAACCTCCCCTAGTCACCAGCTTGGAACTTCCTGCCTGTGTTTTAGCAGCCCTCTAGTCCACACTTCCACTCTGGGGTATAGAGTTTTCTACCTGAAATATTTCATCCACAATGCTAGATAAAATTTCTCTGTTTCACAATTCCCTAATGAAGCCTCCACTCTTGACCATTCCAACCTTTTCTCACTGTGTAATGAGTTACACAGTAACGTGTGTGTCTGCTATACTGGTGAGTACCAAGGCGAAAAAAAAAAAAAAGAATGATGCCCTGCCAGTGACCCCGCAGATGAAGGGAGGGGTAATGGGATTCAATGGGACAAGTGCTGAAATGAGGTAGGGTACATTTAACATGAAAGCGAAACTGGGTAGAAAGACCCTGACTGACTACTCTGGGACATCGTCTGACACAATCATATGCTACCACATGGATGTCATTTCATGTATGTGTCTTGTCTCTCCCCAGATTACACATTTCTTGTGCACTCTGTGCAGCCCCAGGGTATGATAAAGTGTCACTTACATAGGAGACAGGCATTAATGCATGTAGTATGCATAAATGACTGGCTCTTACATGTATTACAGATTTAAGTATAAGGGAGGATATACTGAAATTGTTTCCCCTGGAGGGTGTTTCTTATTGGAATAGCTTAGTTGCTGAAAACAGCATGATTTCTATTGATTGTGGGGAAGAATAAGAGCTAAACTCCTAGGACTTCTGTTAGAAATGCAAATCAGAAGCTGCTATTACTCTGAGTGCTACATGAAATATCATATTCAATTTGTAAGCTAGGAAAGCTTTAATCTGTAGGGTGCATGGTTCTACGCGGTCAAGCAGTGCATCTGTACGCGAAACAAGAACAAAATGATCAGCAGGTGAAAACGTCAGTCCAACTAAAGAATTTTCTGGAATTGTGCCTCTATTCTCAGTTTATAGCAATACAGAATACTAGCTCTATTTATCTGCACAAATTCAGAAGGTTACTGAAGCAAAACCTTTTAACGTGAGGGGCCAGTGCAATTTTATGGGTATGACTGAGTATTGGAAGTCTAATTTTTCATGCCTGGGAATATAGAAAGTGAAAAGCATGTATTGTTTTAAGAAAGATCACTGAACATATAGTCAGTTCTGTTAGAAAAAAAAGGTATAACATCTCGCACAAATTTTTGTTTTCTCTGCATGAGAATACAAAAATCTGAGACTGGAAAGAAGTGATGTTATCTGAGTGAGTATAAAGGGGGAGAGAAAGAAAGAGTAGGTATGGCAGAGACTGGCATCTGTCCCTCAGCACTAAAGTGCCCTTTCCTTCACTTCTTAACCAGGCACACGGGATCCCAAATTAAGATGTTTTCCAATGTTTTGGGGGCTTAGCCATGGGGTTGCAGAATTACTTTTTCTCGAATGGGATCTTAGTACTGTGTTGGTTGCCATTATGAATCTCACTTTAAAAATAAAAGGAATGACTTTTTCTTTTTCCTTTTTCCTCTTAGGTGAAATGCTGAGCGACCTTGTACAGTATTACGTAGATGAGAGTAACTAGATTGTGGTGCAGAGACACCATCCCAGCTCATGAGTGTTAGGAGAGAAAGAGGCAAACTACCTACTTATGGCACTCCTGGTTTATTTTGGGTCTCAGTCACATACCATGTAACTATTGTCTGAATACTATACTAGGACACAACACAATCCATTCAGCCGGAAGGAACAAAGAGAATTTTTTTATTGCTGTTCCCAGAAACAGTGGACATAAAAATATTTATAGAATATAATCTGAAAGTGATTTTGTCTGTTACTAAAAAGTCCTTATCAAGTACTTCTTGCTGATTCTGGTGGCACCTGCCAGCAATGCCTGCACTCTGGGAGGCTGGGTGCAAGAGGATCACAAGTTTAACCCTGGTCTGGCAACTTAGTGACTTAGTGAGACGCTGTTCTCAAGATAAAAAATAAAAAGGGGCTGGGGATGTGGCTTAGTGAAAGGTCCAGGGTTCAATCCTCAGTACTATAAACAAAAGAAGATCTCTTTTTATGGTGGTGGTGGTTATCTGACAAAGTCCTTGGTGATTGAATTCTTTTGGCCAGTATTAAGAGAAAAGATATTTTTGGCTAGAGAAATAGGCTAGATATTAAGATATTTTTGGCTAGAGAAAAGAAAACCTTAGCTCAGTTGCTTACACAGCAATGAATATGCTATACCTCCTAACCAGCAGCCTGACCCTTCAGTGGTTTTAAAGTTGATTGACTTGCTCATGCAATCAAACATAGAAGCACTGGGATCTTCCCAAGCGAACCACAAGTAAGGGTTATGGGATTAGTATGCCTGGCTCACACTTGCTCCCGATCCAGGACTGAGGGTGTTACCAATTGTCTGAGGATTCTTTTGCTTAGTTTGAATAGAAATTGTAAATAAAGTATAGTTTTTAAATGTTAACAGCTCTGAGCTTTGAATGCCAGCAGCTAACAACTCCTGCTTTTAAGGACCCTCCTCCCAGCCTTTTTAGGAGCCAGTCAGCAGCTACTGGTAACCCCAGAACTCCCCTGGACTGGAGGTGGTAGCTGCTAACAATTCTTTGTTGCTTTTGATTATTCACTGGCTGCCTGCACCTTTAGTGTTACCAGGCTCAGCTGCTGGTTGCTCTCAGTACCATCAACCTTTGTGTTATTAGTTTTTAGTATTGTCAGCTCAGCCTGCCCTACTTGAGGTAGAAATCATGACTGGCAAAAGTATGCCCTCTGAAAGAAATTTTATTATTCCTTATGCTGACACATAGAAAGGAAGAGAGCATGGACTGACCCACTAGATGATGGGGAAGTCATTTATACAGAAGACAAAGTGGGCTTATGAGGGCATAGTGTCCTGCCAGCTAACTGGTACAGGCTTTTTTTACAGGTAGGGTAGGAGCTTCTTGTAGGCTGAATTGAGGATGGCTGCAGATGGACAGACTTATCCAGAGAGGCTATAGGGTAGAGTCATCGGGGATGAAACCATGACCAAATGTTGCCATAGCCAAAGAAAACACCTTCTGGAACAGCTTCAGGGGATCTGATATAGTTGTGGTTGGGTTTCAGGTGTGTGGGGTAGCTGTCGAATTAAAAATAAAAAGTATGTCTGGTAGAGGCTTGGGTCCTTCTCTTCTGTCTCAAGGTCACCTCCTCAAAAGGTGAATACTTAGAAAAAAAGAATATTCTGTTAACAAGAAAAAGGGAGGGAATAGACATCAGGAGGGAAGCCTATTTTGTAGGCAAATATTTTGCCTACAAAATATTTGTGCACACACAGACTCTAACAGTGAGCCGAGAGCAACCTGCCCCAGCTGGGCTATGAGCCAGCCGTAAGGCCATGCTCTATCTGCAAGCAGTCCTGTTTGTACAGGGAAAGTAAAGCACCTTAAATGGATATTTCATTCTGGTTATTTTCTTAATGTTCTTGGATAAATTGTGTTCTTGTCAGTTTCTGATTATATATCAATGATGTTTAAAATAATGCTCAGAATACTCAGTGCATACCCAATAAGTGATGTCTGAATCATATTTATTGTGGAACATTAGTGCTTTTCTGAGAGCTTACAAAAACAACCTTTGGTTTCTTTAGAAAAATACTCTACAACTATAGAGCCTATAAACACCAATTCTGAGAACTTTTAAAAATCTCTGCTCACATTCACAGTATGAAGCAGTTGCCATCCAGCCCACTACAAGAAGTGGATTCCTGGTTCAATAGATTCAGTATAACAAAGATCTTATCTCTTTAATCCTATCTTTTTACTTCAGCTTTTCTTATTGATTATCAGCTTCAACAATTTACAATGATACAATACTGCTTATATAAAGGCCCAGCCATGTTTTCACATAAGAGCCTTTCAGAAATTTGTTTTAGATTTCTTTCTGTCCAGATAACAGCCGTCTTCTGAGTTTAGCCTTTGCTATCTTTTCCCTGTTCAAATGTAAATCCATTTATATGAGTAGTCTACAGAAGGCTAAATAAATAACTGGGATTTCACTTTTAGAGGTATCTACTCCAAGAAATTGACTTTCTTTAAGGATTCTGAAAGTATATTTCATCTTATTTCTGCGCAAGACTAACTTAACTTGAATGAGCTCGATATCTCTTATACATTCCTTCAAATAAGCTTGCTCATATGAAGAACAATATTTCATGTTCTAGAGAGAAAGATGGGATTCAAAAACTTATATCTGGTAGTCTTTGTAAGAATTCTTTAGAGATAGTGACACTTGGTTAGTGGAGTGAGTCCTTCTGTGTAGGTAGTTGTGGAAGTAGCTAATGCAAGTCCTGTGGTTGCAAATCTGTCAGTTTAACATGTACTAATACATTGAGAAGAACTAGAAAAAAAATTGCCTGATCTTGAAGCCTGTCTGTGAGCAAGACAATAACTAACATAGCTTTGTGAAGAAGACTGTACATCAAGAACAGTAATATTGTTTCTAAAAGAAAGTGGTAGGCAGCACAGACGGGAAAGATACACATATTCTGTTCCTGCTTCTACAGCAAAGAGGAAGAAAATTACTTTCTTTTCTGGGAGTCCATGAGCAAGCCTGCTCCATGTGACTACCCAGAGTGCACTGGTGAGGGTTACCTCCCCCTGAAAAGGTAATTTGCTTTCACACTTATTCTGCCTGTGGTCCAAGAGTAGACATCAGGTCAGGGCTTATGCATTTGGCCTATGTCTTACTCACAGGCTTGTAGGCTTACTTGAGTTTTTCTTCTCTTAGTAAACAAACAAACAAACAAACAAACAAACAAACAAATAAAAAGAATATTTGAAAATCTGCTTCTTAGCCCCTATCTATAACATAAACTTTTAAATGGACAGGTAAGACAGAGGTCCATGCTGTAGGCTCAGGCCTTTCTGCCAAGTGTGCCCTCTGATACCTCCAGATTCTAGGGGAGTTCGGGATCTAGAGAAGACTGGGCAGGTCGCAGGTGCCTGGGTGACTTTTCAGATTTCTATTCTTAGACTTTGTTATCATTTATACATTGTGTCAACTTGGGGAGTCTAGAGGTTTGGCTGAGTGATTCAGCAGGAAGCCAGGGTGCTTACTTTGTACACATCCTGAACCTGTGGAAAAGGAAGGCATGGAGACTGTGCCAGAGCTACACACCCCCTGGGTGGGGGTAGCCTGTTTACAAGGTAAGGGAGAGAAAGAGGCTGCTTGCACCCATTCCTCCCTTTTGCTCTCTTTTTTTTTTTTATTTTTTTATTTTAGAAACTTAAAAGTACAAAAACATATTGACAAACGGACACCAATTATCATAGAAAATAGTACAATCACAACTAATCTATAGACAAGGTGATATGGTCTCAACAGTGGTTGTTGCTTTATCCATTGATATCTTCGAATTGTACATGTATGGACCCATATACAGACATGCAAATTTAGTCAGACAGTTAATCCTCTCCACAACAGAAAAAACAAAACAAAACAAAACAAAAAAAACACACAAACCAAAAATCCAAAGACAAGAAAGAAAGCAGGCATACATCAACAACAGCAACAACATCAACAACAACAACAACAGAAAAAAACACCGCTTGTTGCTGATTTACATATTGATATCTTCGAAGTGTGTGTTCAGGCTAACACATACAGATATACACTATTAATCTAATATCCTGTCATCGATTATTGCTTAGCATTAAGTGATATAATATAATAGTAGAACCATGTTAGCCCTCCTGCACATATGTATATTCATATATATTCCTATATACATACATACATTTTTGTCTTTTTATTTTCTCCTTTCCTCCGTCCCATCTGTTAAAAATATGGAACGCTTCACGAATTTGCGTGTCATCCTTGCGCAGGGGCCATGCTAATCTTCTCTGTATCGTTCCAATTTTAGTATATGTGCTGCCGAAGCGAGCACTCTTTATTTTTTTTTGCTGTGCTCTGCTGCCCTGAACAGTTTGCCCTCTGCCATGTGCCACTCTGCCTCAGAACCAGCCAAGTCTGGACTGAAACCTCCACAAACTGTAAGCAAATAAACGTTTCCTTCCTTCATTTTGGGCGTTGGGTATTTTGTCTCAGCAACTAGAGAAAAGTAACCAAGACAGACCTCATCCATTCCCCTGCTGAAGAGCAAAAGAGCATCTTTGAGGAAACAACTGGCAGAACTACCAGCCCCACTGAAATGCAAAATAGAGAAGGTCAACTGGCTGCAATCCCTGGGATCCTGGAACACGAATTTCTAGATCTGCTAACAGGTCCCTGGAGACCCAGGCCAAGAATTGACTCTCGTCTTTACTCAAGAAAAGCCCTGTTACCTCCCAGGCGTTTGCAGATACCCTTTTCCAGTGGAATGTCTGACAAGCATGAGAAAGGCATGTGCCTTTAGTACTCAATACCCACTGTATTTGGGCCTCATCAAACTGTCTAAATTTCTCTGAAATCGGTATAACAGCAGTTACTGAGTGCTGACTATGGCGTTCTTGTTTTGTGATAAGGGAACGTGCGCTGCTTCTTTGTTGTTTTATTAGATTACTGTGCTATATTCTGGGCACTAGACTACATACATTCTTATACTTATGGAGAGTGAGATAATAATAAAAACAGTAAAACACATTGCAAGAATATGATTCCTAGAATTCATATGTGTGCAAAATAGCACAGGGAGTTGCTTTCCTGTAATTTAGGAACACACAAACTATTTAAAAACTACATAAAAACTGAGATTCATCTATTTGCATTTGGCTGCTCAATGCTTTCAGTGACATGTTTCATAGAACTTATTTTGAGAACGTAAATTAAATTTCCCAGCAGACTTCACTTCCATTTTTCTTAAATATGTCACTCAATTAAATAGGAATGACAGGAGAGTAAGCTCTATGCAAATTACAAGCTTGAAAAAATGCCAACCAAGCTGGGCCACCTGCATGCCTCACTTCTTTTGGAAAGAGTAGCCAGGTTTTACGAATTTTGTTTTCATGTCCTGGGTTTCTGCCAGTGAGAAGCATATTTTATTCTCCCTTGTCTAACACCAAAGAAATGTTACATTTGAGATGGCATGAAGTTCTATCTAATTTAATTACTGGTCAGATTGAAGTTGTCTACCTACTTGCTTATGATTTTCCACCTCTTTAAAATTTTTTGAGACATAATAATTATATGTATTTATGATAATTTGATAGGTATGTATGTAATATATAATGATCAAATTAAAATAATTAACATTCCAATCTGCTTAAACATTTATAATTTCTTTTTGTGTTTGAAGGCTATAAATCGTTTTCATCCAGGTTTTTTTTTTTGTACTAAGAATCGAATTCAGGACCTTGCACTTGCCAGGAAAGTGCTGTGCTGCTGATCTATTGCCCCAGCCTCTTCGAGTTGTTTATAAAATATGTAACAAATTGTTATGAAGTATAGTTGTCCTACTGTGCTGTAGAACACTAAAACATTATTTTAACATGTTATAAGCTTTATATGTGTGTGTATCTGTATGTGAGAAGTTTAATTAAGGAAAAAAGTAACTCCTAAACTCCAATACAGCAGTTATGTCATGAAAAAGTAAAAGCAATCTAGAAACCTCAAATATCAGAGGTCATAAACTGAAAGTAAAAGCTTCCTCCCACATCTTCATCCCTTTATCCAAAGGTAACTGCTATTAGTGGTTTCTTTCCAGAATATAATTTATACTCTTATGAACATTGATGTTATTTTTCTTGCTCTTTTCACTTAGATTTGTATATTAAAAATTGTTCTACATCAGGACACAGATTGACTTCATTATCTGTAACAGTGTTATATTTTACTGAATACATATACCAAAAACATTTAACTATTAAAAGATTAATGAGAAATTGATTGCTTTTGAATTTTATCTGTTATAAAATAGTGCTATAAAGAATCTTCTGCAACTTTTTTATTTTGTCCATAGATGTTTTGCTGGCAGGACTGCATTGCTGTTACACATACAGGACAGGTTAGGGTTTTGTTACCCAAGGAAGGAGCTTTTGCTCATCATCACAGTCCTGTGATGATGCGGCTGAAGAACATGGGTAACAGCATACAGTTACGTTATTTATATTATTTATATGTTATTATATTATTATATGTTATTTATATTCATGCAAACTAATTTTTAGCACTGGAATGAAAAACCTAGATCTGGACATAAAATGAGGTAGACACTTTTCAGTCCTTTGGGAATGAAATGGACAACCAGTTGCTGTATTTACAACCAGCGAGGACATGAAGGTACATTAGAGTAGCACAACATTGACCCATCCTGTCGTGAATCCCAGAGCAGCTGGGTGCTCTGTTGGCCCATTTGAGGCTCCACCTGAACCACACCTAAGTGTCACTAAGTGCTGGGCTCTCAGAACGGGGGCAGAAGATTTCATGTTAAATGAAGTTTATTATGTGTGAAAAGTGCCTCCAATGAATTGAAAAATATGCTTGCACTGGAAAGTGATGCTGATACTTTTTATCATTTATGAGTGACTAAAAGTCATAGATGCTGCCTGATCTTCGATCCAGGGAAAACACAGACTACCGCAGCTGAATAAATTTAAAAAGGAAATGGGAAAAACATGATATAATATGATATACCTCCAGTGGAGTATTCTTTGGTTGCACAGAGGAAGAGAATCTGGCACATGTGCAGGTGTGGGTGAACCTTGAAGAGATAGTGCTAAGTGAAATAAGCCAAGCACAGTGGATAAATACTGTATCACATGACCCCACTTGTATGGAGTACCCAGAACATGCTAATTTATAGAGATGAAAGTATGTTAGAGATTATTAGGGACTGCAGGGATGAGTAGTCAGTTATTGCTCCATGAGCACACAGGTCCTGCTTGGAAGGATAAAAACATCTGGAAATATGTAATGGTGATGGTTGTACGACATTGTGAACGTACTTAATGCCACTAATATATACAACTAAATGGTTACAATGGCAAAATGTATGATGTGTATGTATCTTTATAAAATAAAGAGGAAATGGAAAATAAAGAGAGGAAACAAAACTGCTCTGATGATAACACCCCATAGCGCTGAGTATATGTCATACTGTGGAAATCAGGGCAAATGAGCAAAGATCAATATGCATAAACAGTGTGCTAAGGGTGATGTTATGGTTGATACACTGGTCAACTTCAGGAATCTGAAATTTAACTAAGTAACTCAGCAGTTCTATATCCTGGGGTGAAAAGGACCTGTACTTGCTGCTCTACGATGTTGTTCATTGTGTCAACTTGAGAAGTTTAAAAGTTTAATTTTAAACTTTAAAGTGATTCAGCAATGGTCCAGGTTCTTTACTTGGTAAACACCCTCAGCTTGTTGAAGGAGAGAGCATGGAGATGGTGTGGGCGTGGGCAGCAGCCAATATATAACACAAGGAGGGAAACGAGGCTCGCTTGTCCCCTTCTTGCTCCTGCTGCTTTTCCTGTCTTGTGCCATCTTGAAGTGTTGCCCCGCGCCATGCCACCCTGCCTCGGAGCCAGCTGCTTACTGACTGAAGGCTCCACAAACTGTAACCTAAATAGACCTTTCCTTCCTTAATTTTGGGATTGGGTATTTTGTCCCAGCAATGAGAGAAAAGAAACCAAAACAGATGAATAGGATCAGACCCATGAGGCCACTTTCAGAAAGCGTGTGAAGGGAAAAGAAGCAAAGCAACACATAGCAAGGAACAGTGCAGACCATGGCCTGGGAGTGCACAGCAGAGTCTGGCTTCCTCAGGGGCCAGGGGCAGGGGAGATGCTACAGAGAAGCAGAGACAGTGCCAAGTCAGAGAGAAGAACATCGCATGTCTCTGTGGAGCTTCTACCACCAGATGACAGGAAACATAAGAACTAGTGGGGGATAAAAAAATAATATAGTTTCCATGTTTTTTTCTTTTCTCATTTCTTTCCTTTTTTCTCTCTTCCTTTCCCTTCCCTCCTCCTTAGGTCCCTTCCCATTTGAGCATTTTCTTCCTATTTCATAATATCTAGTCCTTATTTTGGTCCTTGCTTACACTTTTGGTTTTTCATGCCAGAGAAATCATGCAATATTTATATGTGTGTTCCATTTATTTCACTCAAGAGTATGGCCTCCAGGCGCATCCATTTACCTAGAAATGTCTCAAGTTTATCCTTCTTTATGGTTGAGTAGTACTCCACTGTATAAAAAAACAAACAAACACATCTTTATCCATTTCTTGGTTGATGGGCATTTGGGCTGACTCCAAGATTTAGCTATTATAAACTGTGATGCTGTAAACATTATTGTGTACATATTACTGTGGTTTTCTTTGTGTAGAAAAGAAAATCATGCATATCTGTGTGTTTTTCTTTCAGGAAGATACCAGAAGGGGGTCAATTGGGTCAAATGGGACCTCTAATCCTACTTTACTGAGGAATCTCCAGACTGATTTCCACAGTGGTTGCATCAGCCTACACTCCCAGCAACAGTGGAGAAGAGTTCCTTTTTCCCTATAGTCCCTTCAGCATTTGTTATGGGTTGATTTCTTGGTGGTAGCTATTCTTTCTGGGATGAGATGGACTATTAGCACTGTGTTAATTTGCATCTCAGAAATAAGGAGGGAAGTGGAATTGAGGGAGGGTAGGGGAATGAAGGAAAAAGAAGAAGAATTAAAATATATCACGTACAGGTACAAATTTCCTATGATGAATGTATCATGTATCTATAAAATGTACCAATAAATTAGAGACTGAAAAAATGAAATAAAAAAGACAACTAGTGTAATGATATGGACTGTACACACTTCAGTCCCCAAGGGCAACCAATGACCCCAGGGGTGGGAAGGGAAGAGAGGCTTGCATTCAGAACACTGGGAACTCAGTTCTGCTACCTTAGAGCAGACTCTAGGTTGGTTCCAGCTATGCTAGACTCAATTTCTTCCAATGTAGAAAACAAAAGCAAAAATTTAAATGGTAGCATTTTTTTGTTTTACCATAATGTCCCCTGCAGTTAACATTTTATGAAATTGACACCCATAATGAGAAAATGTTCTATTGGCTATAATGTGTTATTATATGAAATTAAAAATCTCTGATATTAATTTAATAGTGACCCTCTGGAAATGAGTTACCACACACATTCGTAAAACTTCATCCTATCTTTCTAATTGATCTTGAACCTATAAAATATGGCAATAACAATTTTAGAAAAGATTTTACTATAAAATACAGTCTCAAAAATACTTTCATTGCTGGTACTTTATTGGCACATATGCGCACTGCATGATGCTTGTACTCCTTGTGGGAAGTTGGCACATGTACACAGCACATATTAATTTTTTTTCATTCCTATCCTTGCCTCCATCTCTTGATCCTCTACCTTTTTTGGTTCATATTTTCAGTATATAACGTTGAATTTGTGTGGAGTTGATACATGCACATTTTGAGAGAAACGTTGCAGGCAGTTAAATCACTTACTAGTTCTCTACAAAGGTGAACATGACAGGCCTAATATTGTAACGTTCAGGTTTCATCAGCTCCTTCTCAACAGTGGTGTGCCAGTTAGCACTGTGGATTAAAAAGATGGTAAAGTGAAGATTTTGAATCACAACTTGTTTCATGAAACACCTGTCTCACGCAGTGCACACATGAGGCAGTTCTTACTCTACAGAGTAGAGTTGATGCTACTTACATATTCCATTAACTAGAGCAACATATTTGCATATTGAAAGCTTTAATGTCTATAGAAAATAAACATCTTTAATCCAGCTTAATTTATACTGCCCAGCTATGTGACTGGGGATCTCTGCCCACCATTCCATCTCCTGACAACAAAGAAAACAAAATGGAGCAGCCCTGGCTCTGGGGAACTTAACGTGGAGTTGGGCGGGCAGTGCTGGATTACATTTCGGGGCATCCACATGCAAACTGAGCTTCTGAACAGGCCAAAGTCACAGTTTTCTGAGACATTAATGGCTGAAGATTTGTGCACCACCACTCTTTTCCCCAAATTGCCAGAGACCAACTCTACCCAATTCCCATCTTAAGACATTCAAGTCTTGCCTTCGCGGAGCATAATGCTGACACACAAATGATGTAACCTGCAGCCCCTCTTACAATTTAAACTTTCTACACAGCCATAGTTTTTTTTTGGTAAACTTTTGAGCACAAGTGAAGACTGCTTGGGCTGTCTTTCACAGGTTGTAAACCTAATGAGCCCCAAATAAATGTAATTTTTTCTTTGCTCTGCACCAGGCTAAACTTACTGTTGGCTGATCCCCCCACTTCAGCCCTATTACTGATAATATCCCTCGGGCTCTCAATTTGCAAAATTTTGCTCTGCATTCAAGCGTTCAAGAAGCTGCTTTTAATTCTGGAAAGATTTTTTTCTTGGTTACAACGGAACAGGCAAAAGTGCACAAGATGTTGAGTTTGCCAGTGCTCCTCTTCAGGTGGCTGTCCCAGCCTTCCTCTGTACCAGGACTGTCCTACAGAACTTTCTGCAGTGAAGAAATGGCTGTATCTGCACTGTGCAACACAGCAGCCACTTGCCACATGCAACCACTGAGCACTCAAGTGGTGGCTACTACGACTGAGGAAGTGAATTTTTTAGTTCTATTTAATTTTAATGTAAATAGCCACGGGTAGCTAGAAGCTGCCATGTTGGACAGTGTAGCCGTGGGCAGAGATCAGATGAGGATTTAAAAAATTCATAGAAAGTATTGAATCATCAGTATAAGTATGTTTTCTGGGTTTCTGAGTTTTCTGATAGTAATACAGCTAAAGAAGGGCTCTCCAGTTAGGTTGCCACAAAATTGATTTCCACGCACATTATTCAGAAATGGGTCTCATTGTCATCATTTTCATTTGTGTTTTTGAGACAAGAACTTGACATATAGTTCAAGCTGGCCTTGAACTCACTATGTAGCCCAGGCTGGTCTCAAAACTGTGGCAATCCTTCTGCTTCAGCCTCCTGAGTGCTGGTATTACAGATGTGCACTACCATGCCCTGTGGGTCTTATTATTTTGAAAAAATAAAACTATTTCATGTTTCTCCTTATTTCAACAAAAAATGTCTAGAGACAAGTAGAATGGCCAGTGATCTGTGCTAGAAAGTATATACTTCAAATTAGAGAACATTTCCTGTCTAGGAACACTTGCCAATTGATAGATACTTTCCTGGGAAATGGTGCGCAGGATTTACTTGTACATTTGAGAACAGTTTCTTTAATTAAAATAAATGCTCTCCCAAGATTTCTATCTTTGCACTTCAAGCTGTCTCAAAGGCAAAAAGTCTAGCAAGACTTATTTCCAATCTGCAAATGAGCCAATCTTGGAGTTTATTTTATTTTATTTTATTTTATTTTTTTTTTTATTTTAGAAACATAAAAGTACAAAAACATATTGACAAACAGACACCCATTATCATAGAAAATAGCACAATCACAACTAATCTATAGACAAGGTGATATGGTCTCAACAGTAGTTGTTGCTTTATCCATTGATATCTTCGAATTGTAGATGTATGGACCCATATACAGACATGCAAATTTAGTCAGACA